>JAANYP010002207.1:0-100527 GCA_020465985.1 Centrapalus pauciflorus | reverse complement strand
ATATCCTGCCAACCCCAGAAAACTTCTAACTTCAGTAGCTGAACGAGGCGGCTCCCAGTTCTTTATTGCTTCAACTTTGGCTGGATCCACAGAAATCCCAGCCCCCGAAATCACATGCCCTAGAAACTGTATCTGTTGCAGCCAAAACTCACATTTTGAGAACTTGGCGTACAACTTTTCTTTCCTCAACAACTCTAACAGTTCTCTGAGATGTTCAGCATGTTCAGCCTCAGACTTAGAGTATACCAGTATATCATCAATAAACACTATCACCGACTTATCCAACATCGGTCTACAAACCCTATTCATCAAGTCCATAAAGACAGCTGGGGCGTTAGTTAATCCAAAAGGCATCACCAGAAACTCGTAATGTCCATACCGAGTCCTGAATGTTGTCTTTGGCACATCTTCTTCTCGAACCTTCAATTGATGATATCCTGATCTCAGATCAATCTTAGAAAATGCACTAGCCCCATGTAACTGATCAAACAAGTCGTCTATCCTCGGCAGAGGATACTTGTTCTTAATCGTCAACTTATTCAGCTCCCGATAATCTATGCACATCCTCATCGTGCCATCTTTCTTCTTTACAAACAGCACCGGGGCTCCCCACGGCGATGAACTCGGCCGAATGAAGCCCTTATCTAACAATTCTTGCAACTGTGTCATCATTTCTTTCATCTCGGTTGGGGCAAGACGATAAGGAGAACGAGCTACCGGTGCAGCTCCAGGGATCAAGTCAATCCTAAATTCTACTTGTCTTTCAGGCGGCACGCCAGACAAGTCTTCCGGAAACACATCCGGGAATTGTGAAACAACCGACACATCGGCCAAAGTTCTCTTCTCTGCCTTAGCATCAATCGCATATGCTAAGTATGCATCACATCCCTTTGCAACAAGCTTTTGAGCTTTTGCAATAGTCAGCAAACACAGATCCCCGCTTCTCCTATCCCCATATATACATATCTCACGCCCCTCCGGGGTAGTTATCTTTATCATTCGACTCTTACACACTATATGGGCTTCATTCTCGATCAACCAGTCCATTCCGACTATCACATCAAACTCGCTGAACTCTATCGGAATCAGATCTAAATTGAAGACTACATCTTCAATTACTAACGTGCAATTTCGGTATACATGATCTACCTTAACTAAAATATTGCTAGCAGTTTCAATATCAAGTATGGCAGACAACTTAGACAATGGCATGACAAGTCTTTGTGCAAACACAGTAGAAACAAACGACCTATTGGCACCCGAATCAAATAAAACTCGTGCTGGCATAGAATTAACTATGAACGTACCCGTGACGACTTCCGGATTTTCCCTTGCCTCCTCTGCAGTTATCTGAAAAGCACGAGCAGGTGCCCTCTGTGACTGACCCCGGCGGTTAACTGAACCACCACTCGAACCTCCAGACGATCGTGTTGATGATGGGACAGCAGCCGTTGGAGCATTCTTTCTACAATTCCTGCTATAGTGACCCCACACTCCACACTTATAGCAAGCATCACCCTTCCTGGGGCAGTCATTCTGAAAATGTCCCAGTTCTCCACAGCAAAAGCAAGCACGACCGTTAGTGCACTTGCCAAAATGTTCCAGGTGACATTTGTTGCAATACTGCGGCTCAGTGTTGATGGAGTATGCACGCGCACGACCACGATCAGATGAACCAGATGGTCGGCGAAAAGACTGCTGTGATGAGTATTGTGAAGACCGGGAAGATCCCGAGTATCCTCCCTCCCTTTGGCGCTTCGGCGGTGACGGCTGTGTTGGATTGGTGGAAGCAGCAGCAGACCCAACAGAGTAGCCCGACATAATCAAAATCTGCTCTACATTTCTGGCAGCCTCAAGTAAGCCAGCAAATGTAGGGTAGCGGACGTTGCTCATAACCCTCCTAATCTCTATGTCAAGACCAGCCTCGAACCTGGTCACTTTCCTTTCTTCGGTGTCCACCTGATGAGGTGCGAACAGACTTAACCTCGTGAACTCCACAGCATGTTGGGACACCGTCTTCGTCCCCTGTACCAGTGCCATAAACCTTGCCTCTAATCTCCGACGCTCATCAATCGGACAGTATTGCTGAGTGAATAAGTCCGTGAACTCAGCCCATTTCATAACCGAAACTTTCTCCAATGTTAAAGCGTTCACCATGGCATTCCACCACATGATTGCATCATTCGTGAACATAGCAGTTGCATAACGAACCATGTCCCTCTCAGCACAGTCGCTGATTCGGAATGTTCGCTCAGTTGCTGTTATCCATTCCAGTGCGGCAACAGCATCCCCTAAACCATTAAACTCTACAGCTCCATTTCCTTTAAAATCCTTAAACCGACAACCCCTGGGCTTATTAGATGACCCAGTGTTGTCATCTTGTTCCTCATTATTTCCTTCTCTTTCTTTTTCTTTGTTCTTCCTTTTATCTTCCCTTCGCTTAGCTTCGGCCTCATCTCGAGCCCGAAACTGCTCTTGAATCATCTCTCTTTGCTCAGCCATCATGGCTAGCATCATTTCTCTCGTCTCTTCAGGTGTCATTCCTCCTCCAGACATGTTCTGAAATACGAAACATATAACTTATTTAGCAACATGTCATAAATTTAAAGACACCACTTATTTGTCCCGTATGACAGTCAATTTCTTATAATTACTAGATCATAACCTATCTAAGTTCAGATCATTACTTAGCATCACTACATATCATCACCTAATGTTTGAGATCAAGACCTCTCGGACACTTGAATCTCAAACTACTGCTTTGATACCATCTCGTGTGGCACCCTTGCCACAACAACCACCAATTACAATACACCCAGGATTAATCATCAACATGCAATAACATAATGATCTGATAACCTAAATTAAGTGCGGAAGCATTTAAAACATAAATAAAGTAGTGCAACAAGTGTTAAACACCCTACGGTGCTATCAGGTACCAAGTCTAGGTCTACACACCCATACATTTATTACAATCATCCATAATATATTACAACATTTGTCCCACAACATAATTACCGATTAAATAGCAGATATCTTCCAAATCTTCCAAATCGACCTAACTAGAAGGTCCAGCAGTAGATTTTCCTTTGCCTGTAAAAAAAAATACAACAACTAAAACGTAAGCGAATGCTTAGTGAATACATAGATTGCGCATTTTATAAGTCTTTATGAAGCCCAAGAGTAATCCCGACGACAAACGTCGTATACTCTCTTCGTACACCAAGTACGGACCAGAGCCGCAGCCCCTTCGAGCTCACAGCTCGGCATTTAGACATACCATCTGAGACAAACGTACGATCGGGGATGACATACTGCCTACCGGGCCTAGGAGGGATCAGCTCCAGGTCATATAGCACAGTAACATCAGAGTAATCGATGCGACCCACCGGTCCATCACTAGATGCACAACAACCGAAAGGACATGCAACAAGTAAGAATGTGCATCTAAATCTACGCAAGTTAGTAGAATTCCAAACAATCAATGAAACAACAGGTCTCAGCAGGCAAAGCTTACATAAAACAAATATAACCATGCGAAATCTACTGTACTCACAGTGGGTGCGTAATTATCTTTTAACCGATATTATTTCTCTTCGGGCTTTCAACCGGATCCTCCAAGTACCCCACTGTGGGTTAAACAACACCACAAGGGACCTGTTATATCAATTACAACAATTTCCTCATATCATTAACCGTTTAACTCATAAAAATCAAGTCTCGTAAGTTTTGCAACGTTTTCCCCCATTTCGGGTCTACATCCAAATTTGAACTATAATTAAGTTTGAAACCCATTTCAAGTTCCTATATTGCCCCTTTTTAATAATTCTTGCCATTCTATGTGTTGTTTATAAGTTTCATTCAAAATATACAAGTTTAGAGAGTATATTTCTCAATTTTAGGCATTAAACTCGAATTTAATGGGTTAGATTCGAATTCCAAGCATCAGAATCGAATTCCAAGCATCACTTCGAACTAAGCTTCGAATCTAGGCTTAGATTCGAACTCACCTTCGATTCTATGGTTAGATTCGAAGCCCCCCCTTAGAATCTAATAGTACACCTTCGAATCTAGCACCAAACTCGAGTTTGTTCTTGCATTTCGACTCTGTTCTTGATCCATTCGAGTCTGTTCATCATTTCAACTTAAATCCTTCATTTCTAAGGCAAAAATCACTAATATATCATGTATAATACCTAGATTCGATTCTACTATGCATATACTTTCATATTCCAGCAATATTTCAAGCAAAACAGGCTTAAATATGCATAAAATGATAGATTCGAAATTTTTGTTCTTCAAAACCGAAACCATAATCTTAGAAAGGTCGATTCTTACCTCAATTCGTATGAAATCTGAAATCCGTTTGTAGATTGCTGTTGTACTCCTCGATACCTTTCCGATGACGTATAATTCTCAAAAATCTGACGGTCGGTTTGTGATATATCTTAGAGAGATGTAGAGAGAAAATTTCTAGAGAGATGAAGTAGTGAGAGAGTGTAAACTAGAAAAATGAAGCCTATTGCCCTTTATATACTACTTTCGTCATTTTGCACATTTCACTACTCGACTTAACCGGTTCCATAAAATACTGATTTAATCTTAGATATATCATAAATAACTTTTAAATTCATAATAATCCACAAAATTGTTTCTGAGTTCAATTTTCTTAAAAATAGCAACCAACTTGCTAAATATCCAAATACATAATAATTGCCCAAATTCAACTTAATTATATAACTTTTCCGCTTAATTAACCAAAATACATCAAAATAAATCCGTGGATGTTACACATGCCATTACGGCACCTATGGCATGCCACTTCCGTAACTGTGTGATCGGTTACGACGTCTCCCTTTTGTTTGAGATTGTGATTGATTATGATGACTGAATGAGATTATGTTAGCTCAGGAATAATCTTTTGATTATTTTAAGTGGCCATATGAATGCATTAGAGGCTATTATGTGTTTCGCGAAAGTGTAGTGTAATGTCATACACTCCTTCCGAACCAGATGCACTGGGGTGGCGACACTCAGTGTAGTCTTCCGTATGATATTGATTATTATACATTTCGTTAGGCCGCTAAAATAACATAGCCATTTATTGCTTCAGCCTTTATTTCTTGATAATCCGGTGTTGAGGTGAATATTATTTTTAAAAGAAAAATTATTTTCAAAACATCTTTTAGTCCCTGACAGGTTATTAACAGTGAATGGCACATTAGTCAATGACACATGTGCAATTGTGCATAATAGCATTCAAGATTTAGTATACGCATATTAGATAGACCGGTATATTCAGAATGAATTTAATGGATTCACTATACATTCACAGAAGACAAATCAGTCTATCACAGTGAACGAATGCTTACAACAAAAAATATTAATGACAATATACATACTTTATAATGATTTTAAGAAATTTCATAATAAATAATTGAATAAATAGAAAAATCAACAATATATAACAATGCGGGCTTAAAAGATTAACAAATATAAGTACGAATCATAACACTTGCAGACAATCGAAGCTGTATTATGTTCAAATTGTACAAGTTACATGGTTACTCACATATAATTCTAATGAATGAATGCTTACAGCACACAATTTTGAAGGTCACATAAGTACTTTATATTGATTTTAATAAATTTCATAAAAAATATATAATTAACATATGTTTAATATACATACGACAACCTGATCATAAAAGAATAACAAAAATTAGTAGTTGTCAAAATCGTAGAATTCACTACACATTGTATTGTGAAATCTAACGGTGAATATACATATACTAAGAGTGAAGCAAGGTTTACCACAATCCTTTTATGGCTTTTCGTCGCTTCCGAGATCGATGAACGATGGCTTTTCAGGCACAGTAGCTTTGAACATACTTACCAAATGATATGATCTTCATAATGGGGTAGGAACTGAGTAGAAGCCAAAAACCCGAATGGAGTAAAATTCTGATTAAAGTAATAAATATAGTTCCTTTGTTGAAAATGATGTAAAAATCGAATATCTTAAGGTTGCGTTTAGTCAATGAAAACTTCCAAAACTTCCATTTTACTTTTCAAACAAAAATAATAACTTGTTTACTTAACAACAACTTCTTAAATTTTTATTTCACTTTTTAAAATATCACTTTTCATATTCTCTCTATTACTTTTTTATAACCTACCCTATTTTTATTATTTATTATCATATATCTTATTTTTCTTAAAACCAAAATTTCATCATTTAAACAAGTTTTCACTTTTTATAAAACCCTTGTTTTTTTTCATGAAAACTATAAATTGAAAAATGACTAGTTTTCATCAACTAAATGCAACCAAAGGCATCGCACCACGAACAGACTGAGAAACCTAGGGTTTATTTGCATTGGACACTCCAAAAACCCTACAACACACTGATAGCTTCTGTTTTGATGGCCCTATTAACTTGCGATATTCAAGATTTGACGAACTACGAGCAGACACAAGAACCTAGGGTTTATTTGCGATGAACACACCAAAAACACCACCAAAGTTCGATTGTTTCTACTTTGATTGCTGTAGCATTGTAGAAGATTGTGATAACTGGGATTTGATTTTCAAATCATGTAACATTCGTTAATGTGCTGGTGTTAGAGATAAACATAACTGTTATCCTATACTATTGTTACTATATTACCTCTCCTTGTATTTTGTAGATTCTCATTAATTTTTAATTATTTAGGCACCATTATTAGCTAAAACTTATGGCTTAAAAGTGGTTCCTTTGGTGAACTACGAACAGACACAAGAACCTAGGGTTTATTTGCGATGAACACACCAAAAACACCACCAAAGTTCGATTGTTTCTACTTTGATTGCTGTAGCATTGTAGAAGATTGTGATAACTGGGATTTGATTTTCAAATCATGTAACATTCGTTAATGTGCTGGTGTTAGAGATAAACATAACTGTTATCCTATACTATTGTTACTATATTACCTCTCCTTGTATTTTGTAGATTCTCATTAATTTTTAATTATTTAGGCACCATTATTAGCTAAAACTTATGGCTTAAAAGTGGTTCCTTTGGTGAACTACGAACAGACACAAGAACCTAGGGTTTATTTGCGATGAACACACCAAAAACACCACCAAAGTTCGATTGTTTCTACTTTGATTGCTGTAGCATTGTAGAAGATTGTGATAACTGGGATTTGATTTTCAAATCATGTAACATTCGTTAATGTGCTGGTGTTAGAGATAAACATAACTGTTATCCTATACTATTGTTACTATATTACCTCTCCTTGTATTTTGTAGATTCTCATTAATTTTTAATTATTTAGGCACCATTATTAGCTAAAACTTATGGCTTAAAAGTGGTTCCTTTGGTTCTCCGCACTTTTAAAGTACCCTTTTAATCCCAAATCTACATACATACATGCGTGTGTGTGTATAAACACATATAACATAAATATATCCAGTTTCACGTTAGTTAATAGGTCAAAATGGGTGGCTTCTAAATTAAATGTTAAGTTAAGTGGTAATGAATAGTTTAATGTACATTTCCACAATGTAGCCGAAAAAAATTGACACATTTGCAACTTTTTTTGACCGTTACCGGACGTTTAGTTAATGGATTTATTGGGTTCGCATTTAAAATCATGGGGTTCACCTTTGAAATCATGTGTTTGGTTTGCAGATTTCAGTAAAGATTTAAAAATCCTAGAATTTTTTAAATTTCTTCCTTATTTGGTATTTAAAAAATCAGCCTCCCATTTAAGATTTTAAATCCTAGTTACATTGCATTTTTCAAATTATCAAGGTTTCCTTAAAAGATAATGCGGATTTTTTTAATAAAATACTGACAAATGAAAATGTTGTATAATACAAATTCTTTGACATAACGCAACCAGAGATTTGCAATTTGTAGGTTAAGAAACATATTCGATAACCAACTATCAAATTTATTTTATTTAGTTGTTAAACTATTATTTATACATTTAACTATTAAACTTTAATCGATCATTTACTATTAAAGTTTAATAACTAAATATGTAAAAATATGATAGTCTATTGGCTCAACGTGCGTAATTAAAATGACTAAATAGGTATCAACTAAATTTAATGTAAATATGAATAAAAAAATAATTTAGATATTAAGATATACAAATCTAATATTGGTCAGTCAAATATATAGTTGCACTTGTTTATTTCATTGGAAAAATAAAGTATTCCCTTTGTCATGAATATGTAATGGGCCATTATTTTGTTTAAAAACACGAAATTATTAGTATTTTTTTTCCATGCGGTAGTAGGGTTAAATCTTTTAAAAACATTATAAATGTAAAACTTGTATTATAATTTATACGTAAAATCTATATTTCTATTTATATATTAATAAAGCAAAATAATTTGAGCCACATAGATTTCTCTTCTTACACCAAAAAAAGTTTCACTTATTTTTTTCCTTAAATAAATCTACTACTTATATAATTTAATTATGTTTTAAACACATAAAAGTATGCAATTATCGTATTTAACTTTTATAACTATGCTTCAAAAAGAATAATATTAGTAACTTGAATTTTTTTTTTTTCTAAAAATACATTGAAATGAATTTTTTAATATCTTAGTTGAATATACTTATTATAATAATAGATATTATTTATATCGACAGGAAAACCTTTTGATGTACTACAAATTTGTGTTATTTAGCTTTATTATTTACACAAATTATTTTAAGAGTTTAATATGAAAAAACCAAATGTTTTTCACATTTTTTTTTGGTTTAGTCCCTCCGTGTTATTTTTTGCCAATAAAATCCTTAAGTAATATGTAACACCCACATTTCTCACACAAATGTCACGTCAATAAACAATCATAAGTGGCAATAACGCAAGTATCTCATAGTGCACGTGTTATAGGATTAACTGAAAATACTTGTTAATTAAAACTTTAATACAAGGTCGTTATCACATGTCGCATACTGGCCACTAACTTTCATACGTCACAACTGACAGCTAACATAACGCTGATCAAGTACAGATACAGAGAACAGTTCTGAAGTCTAATATCAAAAGTCCACAAACACCCACAAATTCTGAACTACTTCGGCGACTGCTGCTGCGACTGTGATCCCACGGTATGACTGCCTGAGACACGGAAGACTCGAAAACATAAGCTGGGAAGCTCGTGAGTACGCGAGGGTTAGACTCTACAGATAAGAACACACAACATACACAACACATATATCACAATGCATGTAGCACAGGCTCAGTGCACACACATATCTCTGCTCAAAGGGGGACGTCGTTCCCCAGCTAACAGGCCGCACACAGCAACGGTTAGCTACTCAGTAGGCACATGAGCGACCTGGCGATAAACACTGCTGTATATATACAGTCTCATACTTTATGATTGGTTAGGGACAGTCAGCCTGCGCGACCATGTGTCGCGGACACCTGCAACACAAACACGTATAGCACGTATAGGGTAGAGAAACTCATACCTGCGCGCTACAACACAATCTCATACACATATATCACAATCACGTAGATGACTCGTAAAATGCACGTGCGTTTAGAAAGAACTCCAGTACTCACCGATTACCCGAACTCGACTGAAATCCAAAACTCTATTGCGGCTCAACACACGATCGGATAGAACCTGTAAACACCACGGATCTCAAATATTAACGCAAGCCCGACCGGTAGATAATATAAACCCGAACATAATTATCGCAATCGGACTAAACCCAAAACACACTCTCTAACGAATAACCGACTCCCGAAATCCCTTCACGAGACTCCCACCGAGTCCCAAAACTCAAATAAACTCAACCCGACATCATCCCGAAGGAACCCAAACCAATAACGACCCAAGACTCCTCCAAAAGGATCAAGTCGGATTTCTCCCGCAGGCTGCGGCTCGCGCCGCTAGGACCCTGCGGGTCGCGCCGCGGCCAAGCGGTGCTCTGCACCCTGACCTGCAATTTCCATGGCTGAACCAGGGGACTCAAACCCCAAATCTCGACTTCAGCAACCAAAAAGGCACACTAAACTCATGTATAACAACCCATATAACCTTTAGGTTCAATATCCATAATCTAATCACCTATGCATACGAATTTTAACCTCAAATCCATAGCTTCTTACCTTTAATACCTTCAACACAAAAGGAGGAGGAAGATGATGAAATCAGCACCCTAAATTTGACCCTTGAATACAAGGTTGATGCTCCATGGTTCTCTCACGTACACACACTTCACACACTTTCTATTTTTAGGTTGCAAAAGAGGGAAAAAATACGAACACATTTATATATCTCCTTTCCTTATCAAGTAAGTCCCGAACCCATTAATTCCGAACCCGATATCACTTTTTCACTATTAATATCATTTGGACCCAATTAAATCCACGATCTCAATGATAATAATAATCCACTAATTATTAACCCAGAGACACGTATCACCCGGTCTCGACACGTTTAATCCACGAAACCGGATTCAATTGGAACAACGCAATAATATTAAAATAAAGACCCAATAAATTAAATTCACGTAGCAGGCTCAAATCCGGGATGTTACAAATCCTCCCCTCTTAATAAGATTCTGTCCCGGAATCTAGCTCGACGACTGAATAGTTGTGGATATCAGCTCTTCATATCGGCCTCGGGCTCCCAGGTGGCACTAGTACCCTTATGATGCCTCCACTGAACGAGTACTAATGCAATCTCTTTATTCCTTAATCTCTTCACCTTACGGTCAGTAATAGCCTCGGGCTGCTCGACATATCGCAAATGATCGTCTACGGTGATCTCGGATAACGGCACAAACTGATCGTCTTTGGCCAGGCACTTTCTCAGATGACTCACATGGAACGTGTCATGAACTCCGGCAAACTCGGGAGGCAGTCTCAGTATGTACGCCTGATCTCGGACTCTAGCAATAATTTCAAACGGACCGATGTATCGCGAACTCAGCTTACCTCTGTGTCTGAATCTGATAACTCCCTTCCTTGGCGATACTTTTAGCATAACACGGTCTCCAACACTGAACTCGAGCTCAGTCAGACGACGATCGGCATAACTCTTTTGCCGGCTCTGCGCTACTCTCATATGCTCACGGATTACTGCCACCTTGTCGCTCGTCTCCTGTAGCAACTCGGGCCCACTGATAGGTCGCTCGCCGACCTCGCCCGAACATACAAGGGTTAGGCACTTACGCCCGTAAAGCGCCTCAAACGGAGCCATCTTGATGGAGGTATGGTAGCTGTTGTTGTATGCAAACTCGACTAACGGCAAGTGAACATCCCAACTACCACTGAAGTCTATCGCACAAGCTCGGAGCATATCCTCGAGAGTTTGATTCGTACGCTCTGTCTGCCCGTCTGTCTGAGGTCTATACGCTGTGCTCAACTGAACTATAGTCCCCAACTCGCGCTGGAAGCTCTGCGAGAACCTTGATGTGAACCGCGTATCTCTATCGGACGTAATCGACATCGGAACGTCGTGCCTCGAAACCACCTCATTGATGTACAATGGAGCCAACTGATCCGTAGTAATGGTGACTCGAACCGCTAGAAAATGAGCACTCTTGGTCAATCGATCCACAATCACCCAGATCATATCATTGCCTCGAACCGTGCGTGGAAGTCTAACGATAAAATCCATTGTGATATGATACCACTTCCACTCGGGGATCTTTAGAGGCTGCAGATGCCCTTGATTTTTGAAATTTTAAAATATTAAAATAAAGAGCCAATAAATTAAATTCACGTACCAGGCTCAAATCCGGGATGTTACATAATATATTTGTTTGTGATTTTTGAAATTTTTCTTTATTTTTTCAAAAACGTTTTCGAGTTTGTGGACTTTTTGAAGAAACATAGTGAAAACATGTTGGTTTTTTTGTGAAAAAAAAGTCTGGGTTAATTATGAAAAAAACAAAACTTTTCCGAAAACCGGATTGAAAACAATAACTTGAGGATTTTCTTAGGAAAAAATAACACGGAGGGACTAAATCACAAAAAATATGAAAACATGTTGGTTTTTTTCATATTAAACCCTTAATTTAATTGTCTAAATGAATTTAAATATATACGTTAACTATCAATAAATGTGATACTTATAATTCTACAATTGAAAAATAAAAAAGGTCTATTTATTCAAATATGTTTTTTTTTCTTAAAATTGTACATTTATCAATGATATTTAAAATTAAATACCATGTGTTTCAATATGATATTAAATACTTTTTAAATTTTCAAATATTTTTATAAAATTTAAAATTAATAGAGAATGTTTATCTTGATTAACCAACCAACTGATAATCCACATATTTATTATTTAACTTTATTAGTTATACAAAGTTATTGATTGACATAAATGATTAAAAATATTTATACATGTAATATCTATAATAATTTTGATATTACAATTAATAAATAAAACTCTTGTTCTCAAATTTAAATGGCGCATATTTTAATTTAATTTTTAATTTATTAAGTGATTTATGTTTCAAACATATTTTATTGTAAATATTTATTTGTTATAACTACAATATTAATACTTTAAATTTTTTATTATATCATATTTGATAAATACAAATATTTGACAAACCAAAAATTTTATTTTTTTAATAATCGTAACTTTTCGTTTTAAATTTTTATATATCTTTTCTTTTCTGAATTTTTACTTAGTTAATGATATATATTCAATTCTAAAGTAAATACTATGATATTAAAAAAATATTAAATAGTTTTAAATTTTTAAATTTATTTTATCCTTAGCATCTAACATTAATATTGATATTTAAATTTATGTTACCAATTACAATCCATTCAAAATTCTAATTTTTTTATCAATTTATAATATGAGTAAAATATTCTAATCTATTTATTACTGAATATACATCTATAATATAGATTACACGATATCTAATATATATCTATAATATAAATTCCAGTTATCTAATAATCTTCTTATGTATAATATAGATCAATTTTCATATCATAATTAAAAATAACTTTTGAATCTAAAAAATGCATATCATAATATGGATTATTTATTATAAATTTACTATTTCAGACAATTTTTTATCTGAATATTTATTTTTCTAATTCGAATATAATGTATTTAATAGTATTTTTCAATAAATCTTTTATTTAAATATAAAATTCTGTAATTTTTAAAAATGATTGTTCATTCTAATGGAAAATGTTATTGAATATCAAATACAATTTCATTTTTAAAATTTTATATTATTATTAATTATAAAAAATTTAAACAAACTTTTGTAGTTAACTAAATTTTATATTATTATCAATTGTAATTCTAAAATAGTTATTAAATAATTTATTTTCATTTAAAGTCAATTTAAATTTTAATATATATATATATATATATATATATATATATATATATATATATATATATATATATATATATATCATTTATTTTTAATAAAAAATATTTCCAAAAAAAGTATATTTATATGGATTTATTTATGATTGTCTAATAAAATTTATGTAATTCAACTATGTAAAAGCTAAATATCAATCGAATGAGGTGATAATAACACAAAAACAAATATTGTAAAACGAACTGGGATGTAAATACGTTTATTAAAATTTCATGTGAACTATGTTTATCCTAATATTATCATGATTTTTAAATTAATATTTTATAAGATCTCAAAAAATTTTATCTATACCATTTTAACATGAATGTTTTATTATTTTTGTAATAAATTTTATTATTATATAAAGATTTATAAAATACTTATTTATTAAAATTACTCATGTAATACATGAGTCAGTAATTATGTTATCGTAATAAAATGTTAAATGATTTACCATATAAAAATAATTCATTGCAACATTTATAGTTTATGATATAAAATTGGGAAAATGACATCAAATAGTTATGAACTTTCGACTTTGTATACATTTATGTAGTGAACTTTTTTTGTGCACATTTGGTGGTCAAAGTTTCAAAATTGTTCCAATTTGGTAGTTGGCGTACCTTTTAACCGGTTGCTTCCAGTTTCGATGTCTATATGGACAATTTTTTAATGACGTAGATACCCGTTTTTATATTATACCCGGTTTACTATGTGGCAATCCGTTTTTTAAAATCACCCGGGTTTATAACGCCGTATGAAATTAAGAAATCACCCGGGTTTGTAACGTCGTTTTTTAAAAAACCCGGTTATAAAACCGGGTGATTTTAGAAAACGGGTTGCCACGTAGATAAAACCGTGTATAATATAAAAACGGGTAGCCATGTCATTAAAAAATTGTCCACGTAGGCATCGAAACCGGAAGCAACCGGTTAAAAGGTACGCCAACTACCAAATTGGAACAATTTTCAAACTTTGACTACCAAATGTGCACAAAAAAAAGTTCACTACATAAATGTGTACAAAGTCAAAAGTTCAGAGCTATTTGATGTCATTTTCCCTATAAAATATAATGTATCCTACCTAGGGGAAAAACTAATGATTTTTTATTATTGAAATTCTGATCTTGGACGATTTGATCCTACGAAGACAATAATAATCCTAAGTAAGATTTTAATGTAACAAAACATTGATCGTTGGTACTGATAAAGATCCCTATTTTTTAGATAATTTTTTATAAAAGGGTCTGATATTGGATTTTTTTTATACTTTTTATACAAATCTATGTTTATTAATAAAGCAAAATAATTTTAACACATGTCACTCTCTCGTGACATCTCAATTTCGTGATCCCGTCTATTTTATTACCATAACTAGTTTATTACCCGCGTATTACGCGGATATTTTTAATATATATAAAATATAATGAATTAAAAGGTAATGGTATAAATATTATTATTTTATATATATATATATATATATATATAAAAGAAAGATATTATTATTTATTATGACCTATTAATTTTATATATTTCTAAATATATATGAATAGTATTATTTTCTTGTATTTTTCTAAAATTTTTATTATATTATATTATAATAAATAAGTTAGTAGAATATTATATTTTATTTTATTTTATTGGAATTCAAAAGTAGATTATATTAGATTTGGATAAATATAATTTAAATTTCCTTATTATTTTTAAAACCTATAAATGACACGTGTCGATTCATGGTGATGACACGTGGCTTCACCAGAATTGAGTATAGTTACTCTTTTAATAGTATAGATAGATTTATATTCTAATGTTGAGGAACATTAATAACTCTAAATATTTTTTATAACTTATTTATGATATTTTATTTTCATATTAATTAAAACATATAATAAATCTATATATAGCTAAAAATCTATGGATTAACGTTCTATTCCAGTCAGTAAAATTTTTGTATATTCGTATATTATGTATTTTAATTAATTTTATAGTTTATATAGTTTAGATAATTTATTTATTAAGTTTTAATCATTGAATTCTTAAAAATTTATAATTGTAATATACTAATTTAATTCTATATGTATTTTTTTTAAAAAGATATTATTTTATAAATATATTCCATGTTATACATGCCAAATCTATATTCTATATATATTAATAAAAGAAAACAATTTTTGACATGTGTTACTTTCTAAAGTAATTATTTTTTTTTTGTTTTTCTGCTCTTTTCCTAATTTAGAACATGACTATAATTATTTTAATTCAATAAAAAGTAAATAAAATTTGCTTTTGATTTGTTTCCTAATTTATGAGACTCAATTAATCAACAAAATTAATTATATTAACAATAATTTCTAGATGAAATATCTTACAATTAAAACCTATATTTATATCTATGTATATTAATAAGAAGCATTTATCATCACGTGTCGTCATAAAATTACATAATAATTTTTTCACGTTCATTTTTTTATTAAATTAACCAATTATATTAGACTAAGAGAACGTGAATAAATACATTGAATTTTTAAAGGCTATTTCTGTTTGATTTCATATCATCATTTTCAATTGCATATTTTATATTAATTCAATAACAATTGTAAATCAAATTATATTATTTCATTATTAATATGCTTTTGATGTCTTTATAACAATAATTTTAATAATTATATATGTTTTAAGATAATAACAATTCATAAAATATATCACATATAATACGTGAGTTAACAAACTAGTAATATAATAAAAAAACCGAACTCATCACCATATATATACATATATAATGCTTCGATCACCTGCTTAATTCCCATGATTCCTACCATGCACACAAACTCTTACTAATTTTCAGCAAAAACTTATGGACTCCATTGCCGTCGTCATCACCGCCTCCGTCCTTGGTGGCTGTATTTCCTGGTTCTTCATCGCCGGAAAACCGAAAATAAAACGTATCGTCAATCTCTCGTTCGGCTCCATCGACCCTCAGCAAGTCCAACAGAAATACAACCAGTACTCCTCTTTCTTCCGCCACCCGAAAGACATCGACAACACTCCGGCCTTTGTCGATATCTTCTACAACCTCGAAACCGACATGTACGAATACCTCTGTGGTCAATCCTTCCATTTTTCTCCTTCCATTCCTGGCAAATCAAACCTCGAATCCGCTACAATACACGAATTCAACACCGTAGATCTTGTCTCTATAAAGCCTGGACAAACGATCGATCCTCGACGTTGGATGTGGCGTCGGAGGTCCCATGCGAGCAATCGCGGCTCATTCCGGCTGTTATGTGGTTGGAATTACGATCAACGAGCATCAAGCTAGTGAGGCGAGCGAAGGCTCATAGCAAAAAGGCCGGATTGGACAAGAATTGCGACGTCGTGTACGTGCGGGAACTTTCTAGAAATGCCTTTCGAAGACGAGAGTTTTGACGGCGCGTACTCCATCGAGGCGACTTGTCACGCGCTCGAGGATGTTTATCGCGAGATCTTTAGGGTTTTGAAGCCTGGATCGATGTATGTTTCATATGATTGGGTGACCACCGAATTATACCAAGAGGAAAATCGAGAACACGTAGATATCATTAAAGGGATCGAGAGAGGTAACGCGTTGCCAGGATTAAGAAGTTATGCCGATATCGTTGAGGCAGCAAAGAACAGGGCCGGCCCATTGGGGTGTGCAACATGGGCCACTGCCCAGGGCTCAACAGCCAAAGAGGCCCAAAATTTTTTTTTTTTCTTCTAATACCTAGACTTATACTAATAGTTTACTTCTTTTGCTAGTTGTTTGATTATGATATTTACGTACATATTTACATGGTTGTTTCCTTCAATCTTTAAATGTTATATATACATACATGTTTAGAGGGCCCTTTATAAATTTTTGCCCCGGGCCCCAAAAACGATAGGAACAACCCTGGCAAAGAAGGTCGGGTTTGAGGTGGTGAAAGAGAAGGATTTGGCGAAATCGCCGGCGAAACCATGGTGGTTGAGGCTGAAGAAGCAAGATAGTTTAGCTTATTGGAGGAAGCATATGGTAGTGTTGGTGCTCGAGAAGCTCGGGTTTGTGCCGAAAGGCGCGGCCGATGTTCATGAGATGCTCTTTAAGATGATGAAACATCTCGTTAAGGGTGCCGAAACCGGCGTTTTTACACCGATGCATATGATACTTTGCAAAAAAAAACCCGAGAAACCGCAACCGGCTTGATCGATCATGGCTATATATCATGAAACTGTGAATAGTTTAACGGTTAAGGCTTGCGATGGGTGTCAATGATCATGAATATTTAATGCAATGTAACGATTTTTGTAGTCGCAAAATGTTAAATTTCTTGTAGTGACGATATATAGTCATCAAATTTGTAAAATGGAAACCTACGTTTTGAGTCATTTATTATTGTAACCAAAACAAAAATATGATCTTAAATATAAAATTTGCCAGGATTAAGGTGTTTAAATATTCGGTCAAATGAATTTAAAGTTTGTAATTTAAATTTGAGATCTAGAACTATTTACATAATATATAATAAAAAAGTATATTAAATGTCACGTTTTACCCAAAATAATAAATAAACTTATTATTATAATAAATAAAATATAAATATAATTTATTATTTTTAAAAAAATAAATGCAATTTATTATTTTTTTAGGGTTGAGTGGGTAGGTGAGTGGGGTAGGGTGAGGTCAGGTACGATAGGTGTAAATGTGTAATATAATTTTTTTTTGAACGGCAAACTAACCTACTCCCCATTTGTCTCAATAGAGGACTTCAGAACTTACTTTTACCACCTAAATCCAAACTTGCATTCGACGGGAGTAGAACCTGCAACCTCACACTTGTATATCATCACTCTTACCAAATGGGCTAAACCTCATTGGTGGGTGAGAATAAATGTGAGAAAATTGATGGGTGTGTAAATTTGTGGTAAGGTAAGGTTGTATATTCGATGAGTGTGTAGATTTGTGGTAAGTTAAGGTGGTAGGTCTAAGGATGAAGTGTGGTGGGTAGGATGGGTAGGGTACAATAGCGTGAATGTAACATAAGGGTGCAAAGAGACGTGATAACTTTAGTATGATGGGTAGGGTGACTGCTACATTTCAACGTGTTTTTTGGATTTAAATAGTTTATTTAACATTTAAGATGGTGTTTGGTTTTGCGTTATAAGCATGATTATTAGCTTATTACGTTACAATAACGCAAATAATTGATTTAAAGTGTTTGGATTGCATACGTTAATAAGTGATTATTTGCGTTTAGCGTTTGTCCTACCACACTTTTTCATAAGTTAAAAATTGTAGCTTATTTGCTTAATAAGTGATTATTTAGTCATTTTACAAATAAAAACGCAAATCCAAACACTTTAAAAACTGATTATTTGATAATTAGGATATCAAACAGCAGAAGCTAAACCAAACACTACATTTCCTGCAGCACTTTTTGTTACAACAATTATCTGATTATTAGTTTCCAAAACGCTACAGCACTTTTTCAAACGCAAATCCAAACACCCTCTAAGTTTGGATATCATTTCATGTCATGTTTGGATAAAGAATAAAAAAAAGGGGTTTAACATTTCATATTTATCACTTTTTCATATTTCATAATTCACTCGTCTACCTAAATATTTAAAATCCTATCATTTTAAATTCATTCAATCCAAACGACACATTAAAGTTTTTTTTATTTTCTATTCCGTGGACTAATCTTTTATGCTAATTTCATATTCATGCTTTTGAACCATGGTTTATGTTTCTAAGGTCATTCATTGTTCAGTTAATCTTTCTTCATCGACGTCACCTAGAAAAATTATTAGGTGTCAATTTATGAATACATACATGATCCATCGTTTTAAATTTTATCGATATCATGTGACACCGGTGCTTGTTACTTGAATCCGCCTCTGTCCTCGGGGCTACCTTAAAAATATTTTTTTTGGTTTATTATGAAAAAAACCAACATGTTTTCATGGTTTCTGCATTTTCATCTTATAATGTAATTTTTTCCAGAAAAGCACTTAAGTTAAAAAAATTTCCTAGTTTAGTGAAATTTGAATATTAGAGCACAATTATAATTAATAAAACGGGTTCTAATAACCAGGAAAAAAATGGAGGACTTTTCTGGGAAAAAACAACATGAAGGGACGAAAAAACAATAAAGATGAAAACATGTTGGTCTTTTTCATAACAAACTTTTTTTTTTATACAAACAAAATTAAATCACAAATTTATACTTTTTTTAACTTTCATCCAAATAAGGCTAAAACATTATATTTTCACTGCCTTTGGCTTTTATAAAGTCACTCTGATTTTGTTAAATCCATAAATTTATCAAACAACTTATTATAAAAGTCCAAAGGCTAAATTGTAATTCTCAAAAACTCAAGAACATTTGAGTAGAAGGAATCGAATAGAAAGAAAATTATGATAAAATCAATGGTATTTTAGACCGTTAAATTTGAAAATACAATAATGATATAATTATTGCAGTTCTCCTTTTCTATGTTTACCATTATACTTAATTTTACACCATTGGTAAAAAAATGAATTTTAGGGTGTGTTTGATAGAGTTTATTAACCTCTGATAAGAGGTTGCCTCTTATCCCGTAAGAGGAAAAAGGTCAGTATTGAAAGCTAGTTCTTTATCTTGATTATTGAATGTGTCATTATTGAAAACTATACAATTCTTGGTTCTTGAAAACAAGTTGAAAACAATATTGAAAGCTAGTTGTTTATCTTGATTCTTGATATATCATTTGTTTGCTTCCATCTTATAATATATATGTTACTTGATTCTTGGTTCCATACGTGTTTGATTCGACCTTTATCATTCTTGATTACACGCTCCATATTGTTTGCTATTTCGATTTTGGTTCTTGACAGTTATTGATTATATACTCCATTTAGTTCTTGATCATATGTTCCATTTTTTGTATAATTCTTCAACTTCTGCTTAGGGGAAGAGAAAAAGGTGATTGTTATCAACATTTTCTAGTCGTTTGCCACTTTAATATGATCTTTACTTTTGTTTTTGTCAACCGGGAATGAACTGCACATGATGCGAGTGTTTTGACTGAAAGTATATCAAATCTTAAATTTTCATGTTTCTCCTCCAAGTAAATAGTTTGATTCAAATATATTTGATATATCACATATTCTAACCATGTTATTTATATATTAGGTAAATCTAATCTTTGCGATGCTGCGTATACAAATACTCGAGGGTTTATGGCACCATTTCATAATGTTAGATATTGATTTGGATATTATTGGCGTACACGTGCCACAAACAAGTATAAAAAATGTAATCATTTTCATTCAAAGCTAAGAAATGTCATTAAACGTGCTTTGGAGTGTTAAAAGCATGTTTTCCAGTCATGAAAAGAATGACCCCATTTACACTTGAGTTTCAAATAGATGTTATTCTTGCATGTTTTGCGTTCATAAATTTATACGCGATGAATGATTAAGTAACGAGTTTTTTGAGAATGATGAAAGAGATTATGAATATAAAGTTGTACAAGGGGAGTGTCAAAATGAGGATCCAGAAGGTCAAGCATATGGGAGTACTATTGATCAACAATATATGAATAACTTACGTGAAGAAATTTTGAACTGACTAATGAAAAATGAAGATTGATATTTGATGTTGTAGGAAATTAATAGATATTAGAGTAAATTACAGAATTGGTCCCTATGGTTTGTGCAAAATTACGAAAATGGTCCCTCAACTTTCAAAGTTGCAGCGATGGTCCCTCAAATTACTTTCTACTTGCGGAAACGGTCCATCTGTTTCTAAACTTTTTAAAAAGAGTTAGTTACATATAAGGTCCTTTAACTATCCCCAAATTGCAGCTTTCGTCCTTTTTTTCAAAAAAGTTGCAATTTGGGTGTTTTATGTACCGAAAAGTTGCATACGAAGTCCTTTTTGACGGTATCCGTCTATTTGGCCGTTAAAGGCCTCTCATGTGCCTTGCACACGAGGGCAAACTTGTCATTCTCCTTATCATTCTCTCTTTTATTAACATCCGTCTCCCTAGCAGCAAAACAACAGCAATCTACATCTCCATCGAAGAGATCGACGACATTTGTTTGCGATTGTTTGCAATCTCCGTCTCCCTAGCAGCAAAATAGAGCTTGTCTCCCCTAGCGAACACTAAATTTGTTTGCGATGGTTAGATGTGAGTGTGAAAGGTATGCTATTATCAAAACATCATGGACGACTTCGAACCCTGGAAGAAGGTTCTATGGATGTCCAGTTAAGGTGAAATAACTACAGAAATTATTTTTTCTTCTAAAATATGGCATGACTTCTTATGATTTTTTATGACCATGTTCTGATTTTTTTTCAGGGTTCAAAATGTAAGTTTCTTGGTTGGTATGATCCTGTTATGTGTGAACGAGCTACAGAAGTTATTCCAGGTTTGTTAAGGTCAAAGAATCGACTTGAAATCCAATTGCAGGAAAGTGAAGCAAGAGATCCATAAATGCTCCATCCAACCCCAAGAGATCCCTTCCAATTGCCTTGAAATCCTTCTTTAATTCACCCAAACAAACATAAAATCTCATAAAAACACTGGTTTCAACATCTGGATTTACCTCTGGTTCGACTTCTAACTTTATAGTAGATCCAGGATTTGTAATCAACAACTCTTCCAGGTAATCCTTAATCTGAGATACTGTTGTCTGTAGTTAGCTTTCAGCTGACCCCTTGCCTTCATCTTAGCCCTAAAAATTTTATGTTTGGATATTCCCAACTCAAGTTTCCTTTGTAATTGATCTTGAAGAGCTTTGGTTGGAATGTTAGGGTTGCCTTCCATGTGCTCAATTACATGCCTGGATAGGATGTTTGCGTTGCAAGCAGTAACAGACCTTAACTGTAGGCAAGTATGTTGATCATTTAAGGTTTTCACAATCCAAGTTTTTGAGTTTTTTTCCTTGGTAACCAGCAGGACCCAAGGACATATCCACTCATTCGGGTTAGCTCATTTTTTCCCCTACCCCCACATTTTTCAAATTTGGTCCTTTATCTTTTCTTGACCCAACACTAATTTTGTTGTTATTCACACCTGCCCCAGTCCCTTTCCCACTACCCAATGCCTCCCCATCTTCAACATTATCCAGATTCCTTTGGAAATTTGGTGATTTACCCTGACATGCCACCCTAACCCTTTCCTTGTCATTTTTTATAATTCTTAACTCAATTCTACTCTCAACAGCAAGTTGATTAACTTGTTCTTTGACTTCAAGCTTGTTTGCAAAAGTTTGACCAAAGTAGAAACAATTTTTCAAACACTTTTTTGAAGCCTGTTCTTTGTATTTCTTACTCATTTTTTGCACATACTTCCTCCTACTATCAACGACATCTTCCCCACTACCACTCTCAAACTCTTCATTGTGTCGTACATCAAAATCTTGATTATCTTAGTCTCCTAAATTCATTTCATTCTCATTGTATACATCCATATCAGTGTGTAACTGGAAATTAGACATATCAACTTCAAAATCATCATCCATGCTATCCTAATCAACTAAGAAATCACTATCATCACTTTCTTCACTAGAATCACTTTCATGACATTTTTCTACCCCAACATTTTCATTTTCTGTTTCTACAAACCTCATATTTTCAGTTTCTTCTTCTATCCTACTTTGAAAATCCATGAAATGGTCAAAGTCAAAGAAAACATCATAGTCTAAAGGAATACTCTGTTGAGTTGGAAAATCTTGTTCAACATTGGGTTGAATCTGTGGTTCAACATTATATTCTACAAACTCTGGTTCACTCCGTGTTTCAACATGTGGTTCAATCTCTGCTTCATAAGTTTGTACATTAATATGTTTTATTCGTTTTCATTTAAATATTTTGTTAATTTTCACTTAAGTATTAACGTAGCAAATTTTTAAATCAAAACAAATAAAATAATAAATTGAAATCAAAACGTACTGGCATAACAACATATTTAAATCCAAACAAATAATATAATAAATTTAAAATAAAAAAATATTAGCGTAACAGAATATTTAAATAAAAAATAAAAAAGTAGTAAACTTAAATCAAAACGTAATGATTTAGTAAATTTAAATCAAAGTTATTAACGTAATGAAATAGTTTGATGGAAAAATATAAATAATAAAATTATACAAATAGTTTAACCAATAAAATATAAATAAATAAAACTTTAATAAATAAATTGAATGTATAAAAATATGCATACATTAACTATTAAGTATAAAAATAAAAATATTTTATAGTAAATAAATAGGTATAATTAATAATAATAATAATGAGAATAAAATCGGAATTGATACATATAGCTCGCCCTTATAGCTTATGGGGCACTTCATACTTGGCGGGAGAATCAGAGGCCTTCCTTTTCCTTCTCTGTCCACAGATACCGGGATCTATCCAAGGAAACCCCTGTCCAGTGCCTGGCAGAGCTAAGGGGGCTTCAATCCTTACTCTTCGAAATAGCCAAACTAGTAAGTAGAAGGGCAAGGTTTAATAATAATAATAATATATTTAATAATGATTCAAATCATAATTTATTATATTAATATTTTAAATTTAAAACCAAAAATAAAAAATTTAGAAAAAAGACCAAAATTGAAATTATCAAACTTGTAATCAAGAGAAGCAAAATTGCCATTTTTAAATATTTTAGAAACAGAATGACCAATTCTGTTAATAAAAAGTGGTTTGAGGGACAGTTATTGCAACTCTGAAAGTTGAGGGACCAACCACAGAGGCTATTTCTGTAATTTACTCTAGATATTAATGTATTTACATTAAAAATCAACGGATAATTATGTATTTCTTAATAAAATGAATTGTTATTTATTTAGTTTTGATTTTTATAAAAAAATTAACTATTGATTTGATGTTAAAAACATGTGTTTTGGCTTTTATCTGTTAGCAATCAGAATTGGAATCAGACATCAGACATATTATCTCTTATACTATCAAACAACACCTTAGTCTATATATTGATTCTACTTGAGATTCCATGATGAATTTTATTAGACGATTCAAGTTTTCTAACTAATAATTTGTCTTTATTATATTTCTCCTCAAATATCTCAATCAAACGTCCACTTTAAATCAAATTAATTAATTAAAAACCATTTTATATTTTTAGCAGTAGCGATGTTTAGGCAAGGTCCAGACCCAGGCCACTTGTTACGACCCAGCAGGCTAGGCCTCGTGAAGTGGGCTTTAGCCCATAGTTGGTTTGCTTCTTTTGTGGGCCTTATAGTTTTAATCAACGACTCAAATTGCTGTTTCGGGCCAATAAGCATTCGGGAAAAGTGAAAATGAATTCAAACCCCTTTCAACTCGTGAATAGTCCCTTAAAAAAGACAATTCACACAATCAATCGAAGATTTTGTTTTTAAGAATCTCTACAAAAACAGTAAAAACCATGTTTGGAAAGAATAATTATAGATGCCTTTTTACTTTTTTGGAACTTTTAATAAAATTGAAAACATTATAATTTTTAAGAAAACACATTTTAGACATGAGAATGAGTTTAGATGTTTAATAAATTTTTATTTTTTTTTTGCATTTTTTATTTTTCACTCCCTTCTATGACATAGATTGGGGTGACCAGGGGTGGATGTAATTAATAGGTATGAGTGTCACTCGACGCTGATAAATTTTTAAAATACTGAGTTACGTATATATCAAAAATTCGACTGACAACTAGGATTTTTTTTTGAGTGACTCCTACAAAAAATATATAAAAGTATTATATACATATCTCATTTATATTTGTTAATTTCGTTACCCAAACTTATTAAAATATTACTGAGTTTAATAAAAAAAACAACAACAAAAGCCCAATAGAATAAAAAGAATAAGAGACAAAATTCAAGAACCAGTCCAAAGGATTAAAAAAACTAGTTCAAACATGTTGAAGACACCGGTCCAATTGGTTGAAAAACCCCTAATCGATATCATTGCTTCATCGGTTATGGAGGTGCTTAAATATGTTGAAAAACCCTAACTCTGTGATTTTTTTTCGGGACTTTGATGCAATAAAGTTATTAAGGTTGGCGGAGATACATCCGAATGGTTTTTTATTATGATGAGAATGTTAATCATGTGCGTCAACTTGAATACTATATTGAGAATGTGAAAGACGATCCAATATTTTCTAACTTAAATAGAGTCCGCGAGCTTGCTAAATTAATGGTGGAAACTAGGAAGCATTTTTCGTATTAGTTGGTTTATCAATGGTTGAAGCTAATTGGTTTTGTCGGTCACAACTGCGACAGTTGAGAGATGATATTGTACTATGTACTCTTGTAATTATAAAAATCTTGTTATTTGTTAATTTTGTGTTGGCAACCCGTTTCGGTGACCCGATCCATCTTAAAAAATATTTTGAAAACCTAATTATTAAATTTACTCTAAAAAAGTGACACCGATAACAAAAAAATCATGGATCCGCCCCTGGGGGTGACTACATTGTAAACAAAATGTGAAAACCTCAAGAATGAGTTTTCAAGTTTACTTGTAATTTTGAAAGCGAAAAACTGAAAGCATAAAAAAAATTAGTGGATTTGTACGCTTTTCCCAAAAACCCTTGTTTTCGATGAAATTTTTTGCCGAAAACGTGTCAACTAAACGGGCCATATAGCTTTCAATCTTTCAATTCATTGAAAAAAAAGCCTCTTATATAAAATGCTAGTAAATGTAGCATTTGCAAAGCTTTTGAGCTAGACCGTTACTTTTATTATCATTATAATAATTATATATTGTAATGTTTATATAACTAAAATCTATCCAATAAATAAGTATTTCTCTCTCATAAAATAAAAAACTACTTGTACAAAGCCTTAATTCAAATCTATAATCACATACTCAATTTCATCACATGAGTTGAATAATACGTTTCAATACTTGTAAATCATTTTTATTCATGTACATCAATTAGCAAGGATAAGTTTTCCGTTTCATAGAGCATATTTTAACAATGGTGCTTAATTTGATGATAAATTTTTGTATACTTCGAGGTAGGGTGGCAATTCTAGCACATCCTAACAAATAGGTCGAAAGGGTAGATGACCAAAAGATAAAAATGTAACATATTTTTAATTTTTTTAAAAAAACAATTTGTTTAATACATAATTTTCTAAAAAAACATTATGTTTTGGCTTACTTTTTTACTACGAGTCATTTGATCGTTCTACCCGTTTGGTCGAAATTATCACCACTACTTTGAGGTGTAGTCTATTATTACTTTGTGGAAAGAGTAGATTGTAAATATTTTCAAGGTTTTTTCCTTGATTATGTGTCTTCACGATGATTGATATTTATCGAGCTTGATTCAAATCAAAATGAATAGAGTTCTGTTGTCACTTCATTGTCGATAATACATGCTTGACTAATGTTAGCAATATGTCACATCATGACAATATTGTATCTAGTAACATTATGTAATTTGATTGGTCTTTTGGCGTCTATCAATAATGTTACTTGTTAATGTATATTTTGAATCTTAAGCATCCATCAATTATAAATTAAAAAAAGAAAAAGAAATTTGTGCAAAAAACTTTTAATTTTGATCATTTTTACGATTAAAATCTTCAATCATTTTTCATTGCATAAAAAACTTCGAACTGACTAAAACTTATTAAAAATATGCTTTAAAAAAAAGAGACTTGCAACCTAAAGAACTTGTTGCAATCTGCTGACCAACCATTCGTCTCTGAGAACATTCTTTCCAACGAACTCACTTGTCTGTGTTTTATTATTCAAATTCACATTTCTTGTATATTTTTTTTTGTTCAAATATGTGTTTTTTTGTTGGAATTTACTTTTTCGTGGTCACTGATTACTTGTCGACGGTGGTATGTGACTTTCAACCGGTAATATCCTAGATTTTACCGGTTGGAGATTTTTTTTCTTAATAAAAAATGATTGGGGTGTTTTAATCGTAAAAATGATCCAACTTAAGAGTTTTTTACACAAATATCTAAAAAGATAGTATTTTTATACCGTATTGTAACGTATAATTAAAATGAACTAGTTACTAACATCTATCAAGCATGTTGTGGTTTTTATGTTAAATATTTATTATGCAAAATAAAATAGGTTTAAAAGGTTGTCAAAGTTTTGTATTTAATTAGGTCACAATTTTGACATACTCCATCGGTCCATCTCCATTTTCAATGACAAAACATATTTTTTTTATTAGCATTAGTTGTTTGTTTTCCAAATTGTTTTTACCCTTGTCCTTTGTTTTTGTATTTTTTTTTACCATTTTAAAAAATTGATATTTATTTGGTATTTGTTTATTATTTTAGTTATAAAACTTCATTTCTATTTTGTTAAATTTATTGATTGGTTAATTTAATGTAATCATTGATTACTTTTTATTTATTTAAATTTAATTTTTTAAATACCGTTGAGTTTAATATTTCTTGTAGTTATGTCTTGTCTACTTTGGTGCTTATGTGATATATTGATTTTATCATTAAAGGAGAAAATGTTAGGATATATTTTATAATGATGAAATGAATATGAAATGAAATAAAGGGTTAGTATTGAAAAAATCTCACAAACTTTCATGCAATTATCGATTAAGTCCCTCATTTTTTTGGAGTATTTAAATCCCTAAACAAAGTTTGTCTTATTCAGAACTATTATTTTTAACCTGCTACCTGCTTAACAGATAAATCAATTAGTTACTCGAATAGTTTATTATTAAAAAAACCAATTTTCTTTTTCTATTTTCACGATTAAGTCATTGGACTTTTATTTTTCTTGTTTAGGTCACTTTATCGTTTACCAGTTAGTGACATGCCAAACAGGTCAAATATATAGTTTTGAATAAGACAAAAATTGTGTAGGGACTTAAACACTCGAAAAAAATACGGTGATTTAATCGATAAATTCATGAAAATTCGTAGGGTTTTTTCAATATTAAACCTAAAATAAAGTATAATGATGAGTTTTTGTAATCAGGTCACATAGATATTAGTTAGAGGTATAAATATACTTTTTAGATGAAAATTCTATGATATGTCATTTTCTATCTTGAATTTCATGTATGGTTAGAAAGTTAATCATCCATTAAAGTTGTGGTATTCAAGTAGAAATGTTTTAGATCACAAGATTCTTAGAATTAACATTAGAATTGTTGAACTTTGCAAGAATTTAAGCTCAATTACAACTTTTTTCAAGAATTTTTATGTTGATGATGACGATGGAGCCATGGTTTCCAAAAAATGTTATATATATATATATATATATATATATATATATATATATATATATATATATAAATGCTCAATTGAGAACTTTTATGCATCGAGGTACAAAAGAACTTATATCATCTATTAGATCAAAAAATTATGGATTAGATTAATGACAAAATGGTAAATAGTTGGACAATTTTATGCATCTTGTGTATTATAAAAACAAACAAAGAAGGGTATTTTGGGGAATGTGCATACCTCATTAAATTTAATATTTTAACAAATAATCAAATAATAAATGCTAAATATATTCAATTGATACATTTCCAAATTTCACAAAAAATACACAAATTCAAAAAAGATTATGGAGATCGATGCATTTCATCGTTGATCGTGTTTATCTATGCATCGTGTTCAAAAAATACGCATTTAACAAAAAATAATACACAAATTCATTTATTCATCGTGTTCAACTTGTTCATTATTCATCTATGCATCGTGTTCGTCGTTCATATTTTTCATTCATTTATGCATCGTGTTCAACTTGTTCATCATTCATCTATGTATCATCATTGTTCATCATCCATTTATGCATCATCATTTTTGGTTGTTCATCGTTCATCATCTATCTATGTATCGTCATTGTTCATCATCCATCTATGCATCATCATTATTAATCGTTCATCATTCATCATCGGTTGCATCTCTTGTTCATGTTCATCATCATTGTTGTTCATCGTTAATCTTCGTCTTCAAATCATCATCATTATGAAAATTATGAAGAACACAATTATAGAGAGAGAGAGAGAGAGAGAGAGAGAGAGAGAAATGGGGAGGAAAATGAGAAATATAGTTAATATGATATGTTAATTCAAAGTGTAACTTCTAATTATCTTTTAATGATTTTTAGAAATAAATTAATTACTATATCCTTTAGTTTTCCCTAAATGTCCTTTGTGCATCATTGGTAGATTATCTGATGCACAAAAGTTCCTCGAGGTTCTCGATGCATAAAAGTTCTCAATTGAACCTGAACCATATTATCTTTTTTCTTTAAATTAAAATAACATTAATATGATTATTTTTAAAGCAAAAAAATTATACCATAAAAACGAGAATTTTATACTCTTTAAAACGAGAACGGTCATGATATATTTTTTTCGAAAAAAATTTACGTGTTTATTTTTCGTAAAAAAAAAATTTTACCCAGACCACGATGCAATATAGCATAACGAGATCATTCAATGTAGAATGAACACTTGATATCGTATATTCAACGTCGAAGTAATACTATATATCATATATGCAACACTGCATATACATTCAATATTAACAAAGCCAAAATAATGGTCAAAATTAGTAGTCATAGTTGGTGGATTTAACAAAAAAGGTCATGATAAAAATTTTTCGAAAACATTTTACGTGTTTATTTTTCGTAAAAATTTTTTTTACCCAGACGACCATTCAATATATTATATCGAGATCATTCAATGTCAAATTACAGTTTATATCACATATTCAACGTCGAAGTAATACAATATATCATACATGCAACACTACATGTACATTCGATATTAAAACAGTCAAAGTGGGCAGTCAAACTTGGTAGGCTACTGTTAATTCAATGTTAATTGCATAATTATCATCTTATCCATAGTGTTATATTATAATCCAATGGTTTAGATTGGTTCTATAGTTCTGCACTAAATTAAGGTTCTACAATGATCCCCACCCTATAATATATATATATATATATATATATATATATATATATATATATATATATATATATATATATATATATATATATATATATATATATATATATATATATATAGGTTCAAATGAGTACCACTAGTTTTGCAGAGTACCGGAGGTACCTCACTTAAAATCATTTTTTTTTAAAAAATTTTCATAATCATGTTTAAATTAATAATACAAGACTACTTGCAAAAAATCACACATAAACACACACTAAAACTATGTGAAACGTGTGTGTTCACATGAACTGTACTGTTGAGAACGTGTGTTCACAACTAAGCATGTTCACATGAATTTTTTCACGTTCACGTGACTTTTAAGATGATGGAAAGTGTAAATGTATATAATTTTTTACGAATAGCCTTATATTATTTGTATTTAAATGAATGTGAAAAAAATTCCAAAAAAAACCTTTTTTTCGGAGCAAGTTTACATCTGAAACCCGTGTGTTCACAGGTACTCACGGTACCATGCATTTTTTAGGTACTCACACGATATATATATATATATATATATATATATATATATATATATATATATATATATATATATATATATATATATATATGTATGTATGTATGTATGTATGTATGTATGTATGTATGTATGTATGTATGTATGTATGTATGTATCTATAGGTCGTGATCCATGGAGTTGTGAAGACCTGTCCTTACGGGGAAGTCCTCAGAGTCAAGGTCAACAAATTGCAATACGATATCAATCTAACTAAGATAGAGTAATTATATTGCGGAATTTTAAATTAAAGGTACAAACATTTAGGATTTAGTTTAATACAATTTTAGTGCAAGTTACAGTTTTCAAATTAAACTTATAAAAGGCACAAGGCTAAGAATCTAATACATGTCACCATACAATCAATCAAATCTATCCAGACCACCACAATCATCATCTGTCAATCTGTACCGAAAGTTTGTTGAGTAGTGGTCTATAGAAAACTTCAATCTTGATTCTTGAAAGACCTAAGAACTAGGTCCAGCAGGTGTCTTTTCCTTATCTTTTCCTGTAAAAAAGTTAAACAACAACTATAAGCAATGCTTAGTGAGAATATAGATTTTCAGATGACATGCATTTCAAGCGGATCATGGGTCTAGCATGATATGTCTTGACTGCCGCTACAACCACTCATGATTGAGACATAGTAGTCATAGAGTTGGATGATGTCCAAGCCACGCTCACGCTTTTAGTGGAAGCTATCCACTTATACTGGGCTAGCTACCAGTAGTCATCGTGGGGGGAGCATCGAAGTAATCAATACCAAGTTCAACAGAACTGGTGACATAGCTAGGTCTAGAACAATAGACCGACAAGGCTAATCATGCTAAGCTGAATCAATATATCAAAGATGCGAGCAATAATGGAAGCATAAATAATTAAGGTCATGATAGCAATCTCAAATGATAACAATTAACTGAACTGAAGTGTAAATACAATGTTATGCAAAATAATAAGTCAAATAACTATCATGATCCACAGGGCATCACCGAACCATGGTGTGCACAGGTCACAATCCAGCTGAGCCTGTATGAATGTCAAAATAAACTATCATCAACAATATGTCTCAACCGGAATCTAGCATGTAAAACTAAATATCTATAACTCAGGTTATGTTGTCTTATCAAGCAGATTTCTCCACAACCTGAGTTATCTCAGGATTTTATCTTTAATCTTTCTCTTTCTTGACTCTGGCTTTTCTTTTCAAATCTGTGACCCACTTTCAATATCTTTAAATCTTTCATTCTTTGTTCAGAATTTATCTGAACCTGTCCAGAATTATATCATAGCAAGAACATTTTAGCTTTAATTCTTTATTTGATCTGATTTCGATAACTGATAAACTTCATCAATTATTTTATACTTTCTTTGACTCTTTGAAAAATCAAAAGATGTATATATATATATATATATATATATATATATATATATATATATATATATATATATATATATATATATATATATATATATATATATATATATATATATATATATATAGATAGATATATATCATGTTGCTTTATTTAATGTTGTTTCATCATTATAATCATGGGTCTCATTTCATGAGTCTTATAATTGTGAAAGTAAATTATAAAACATTTATTTGTTAAATTAAACATGTAAAATGGGCCATCCGAATTCAGATCAACCAGATTCGGACCATCCGGATTTGGGCATCCGGATTTGGACCATCCGGATTGGGCATCTGAAATAGGTCCAAAATGGGCATTCGAGTTGGGTCCGAAATAGATACATTATCCGAATTCAGGTCCCAACCGAATTCGGATCCCAAGAGTTAGAATTTTTCCAGATTTGTTACAGAATGGGCTCCACCACGCACAAACTTCGTCCTCGAAGTTAGCTATGTTCGAACAGACTTGGATATGTAGCTTTCATGACATCTCTTGATTCCTGAGACTGATGTGAACCCTTGTGGTGTTTCCACTGAACGAGCACCATCTGTATCTCTTTATTTCGAAGCTTTTGGTCTTCGAGTCTAGAATACATTCTGGCTCCTCAACCACTTGAAGCTTATCATCAATTTGCAGATTAACATGTGGTATCTGCACTTCTCTTTCATCTGCTAGGCTCTTTCGTAGATGACTAACATGGAATATAGGATGTATTCCCGCTAAGTCTGTTGGCAAATCAAGACGGTAAGACTGATTTCCTATCTTTTCAACGATCTTGAACGGACCAATAAATCTTTGAGCTAGCTTGTTTCTCTTTATGAATCTCACCACATTCTTCATTGGAGATACCTTCAGCATCACCCAATCATTAACTGCAAAACTGATCGATCTGTGCCGATTGTCATAATATGACTTTTTCCTGCTTTGAGCTTCAAGTATGTTCCTTCTGACAAGTTGAATCTTCTCATGAGTCAACTGTAGAAGGGCAGGACCTGCTAAAGGCGATTCACCTGTTTCGCGCCAACAGGTGGGAATTCTGCATTTTCTTCCATATAAAGCTTCAAAAGGAGCCATCTTGATCGTTGAATGATAACTGTTATTGTATGAGAATTCGACCAAAGGTATATGATCATCCCAGTTACCACCCAGATCTAGAATGCAGGCACGGAGCATATCTTCAAGAGTTAAGATAGTGCGTTCACTTTGGCCATCTGCATTAGGGTGATAAGCAGTACTCATAGAGATTCGAGTACCCATCCCGTCTTGTAGCGCTTTCCAGAATCTTGCAGTGAAACGACTATCACGATCAGAGATGATAGATTTCGGCACACCATGACGAGAAATTACTTCTGTGATGTACATTTGTGCCAATCTATCAAGAGAGCACGTCTCTTTCATCGGTATAAAATGAGCTGACTTCGTTAAACGATCCACGACTACCCAGATGGAGTCATGCTGTCTCTTGGTTTTAGGCAACTTGGTGACAAAATCCATGGTTATATGCTCCCACTTCCACTCAGGAACTGGTAGTGGTTGCATATCCCCGAAGGATTTCCGATGTTCTGCCTTAACCATTTGACAAACTCTGCAGCTTTCAACATATTGACCGATGTCCTTTTTCATTCATGGCCACCAATAATCTGCTTTGAGATCGAAGTACATCTTTGAGCTGCCAGGATGAATAGATAACTTGGACTTATGAGCTTCAGATAGAAGAGTGTTGCGAATAGAACCATACTTAGGAATCCAGATTCGGTTTCCTTTGAGCAAGTCCCAAATGATTCAAGGATAAGAATTGAAGTTGCCCTTTGAGATTTTCAGAACAGATATTCTCTTCTTTCAGAGCTTCGGCTTGAGCGGATTTGATATCTTCGATAATATCAGAAGAAAATACAACAGGAGTTAGGGCATAGCAACACTTTTCTGGATACACCTTTCTACTCAAAGCATCCGCGACCACGTTGGCTTTGCCGGGATGATACAGGATCTCACAATCATAGTCCTTGATGAGCTCCAAGGACCGTCGCTGTTTCATAATCAGATCCTTTTGAGTAAATAGATGCTTGTGGCTTTTATGGTCAGTATACAACTAACACTTAGTCCCATAAAGATAGTGACGCCAGATTTTCAATGCAAAGGTAACGGCAGCCAACTCAAGATCATGAGTTCGTGCGCTTTTCTCGTAGTCTTTCGATTGCCTTGAAGCATAGGCAATGACTTTTCCCATTTGCATGAGGACACAACCTAAGCCAGTACCAGATGCATCTTTATAGACGACAAAGTCATCATTGCCTTCTGGTAAAGCTAGGATTGGCGCTTGTATAAGATTCTGCTTCAGAGTTTCAAATGCTTTTTGCTGTTTATCCGCCCATACAAAAGGTGTGTTCTTTCGTGTTAGCATCGTGAGTGGCACAACAATCTTTGAGAAGTCTTTAATGAATCGCCGGTAGTAACCAGCCAATCCAAGGAAACTTCTGATTTCTGATGCATTGCGAGGCGTTTGCCATTTCTGAACAGCCTCGACTTTAGACGGATCAACTGAGATACCTTCGCCAGATACAACATGGCCAAGGAATTGAATCTATAAAAATGACCAAGTAAAATTTCAAGTTTTTATTGAAACAAAGAACGTTTTAGGAAATAGCTCGAGACAATATAAAAATTATACCTGTCTGAGCCAGAATTCGCACTTAGAAAATTTTGCATAGAGTCTTTCCTTTCTCAATAACTCTAGCAGTTGACGCAGATGAACAACATGATCAGCCTCCGTTTTGGAGTAAGTCAGAATATCGTCTATGAATACGATAACTGACTTATCCAGCATTGGCCTGCACATGCGATTCATGAGATCCATGAACGCCGCTGGTGCATTCGTTAAACCAAACGGCATTACGAGAAATTCATAATGATCGTATCTCGTTCGGAAGGCTGTTTTCGAAATATCCTCATCTTTAACTTTCAACTGATGATACCCAGAACGAAGATCGATTTTGGAGAAATAACTTGCTCCCTGGAGTTGATCAAACAAATCATCGATTCTGGGCGGAGGATACTTATTCTTGATGGTGACTTTGTTCAACTCACGATAGTCGATGCACATTCGGAGAGTTCCGTCTTTCTTCTTAACGAATAAGACAGGTGCGCCCCACGGAGATGAACTAGGTCGGATAAATCCCTTCTCTAGATGATCTTGCAATTGCTTTGACATTTCCTGCATTTCTGCAGGCGCAAGTCTGTAGGGAGCTTTGGCGATTGGAGCCGCACCAGGAACTAAGTCAATGCCGAATTCGACTTGACGTTCTGGTGGCACTCCAGAAATATCATCCGAGAATACGTCTAGGAACTCACAGACGATCGGAATATCAGATATTGAATTCTTGTTGGTTTCAGAGATGGATTCAGACGAGACAAAACACAAATAGGATTCATGACCTTTAGATATATATTTACGCGCGTTCTCAATAGATATGAAGCAGTGACCACCTTTTTGCTTGTCGCCTTTGATTTCTAACACACGGCCGTCTGAAGTCTTGAATCTGATGATTCGGTGGTTGCAGACGATAGTAGCTTCATTATTTGTTAGCCAGTCTATACCGATAATAACGTTGAACTCTTTTAACGGAATCGGAATAAGATCGAGGTTGAACACAATGTTAATAATGAGCAGAGTGCAATTTCGGTAAACAGAATCAGCTATAACGTAATTGTTACTGGCCGTCTCTATATCAAGTATAACGGGAAGCTTTGAAGGAAACTTAGACAATCTTTGAGCAAAAGCAGTCGATATGTATGAACGACTTGCACCGGAATCGAATAGTACGCGCGCAGGTATTGAATTTAGTAAGAACGTATCGGTAACCGCATCAGGGTTTTCTTTCGTTTCCTCCGCTGTTATCTGAAATGCACGAATCCTTGCAGTTGGAGTTGCAGCTGAGCTTTTCATCGTAGAACCTCTAGCTGATGATTGCGATTGGCCTCGGCCTCCGCTCTAACACTGATACATAAAGTGTCCACGCTTCCCACATTTCGCACATCCAAGTCCTTGCTGGGGACATATTTCACTGCTGTGGCCGATCCTGCTACACACATAGCAAGTGACGTCGTCCGGATTACACAATCCCATATGTGATTTTCTACATCTTTTGCAGAATTGTGGTTCATTCGTTAGAGAATATTCTTGAGCTTTCTGAGGCGAGCTGTATTGTTGAGGTTGCTGAGGTTGCTGGGATTGAGATTTATTGGGCTTAAAGAATCTGCCGAATCTCTGCTTCTTTGGGGGAGAAGGACATGTCGGTTTTGTTGATGGAGCATAGAGTTGATCGTCGTACTCTAGATATCCCATCTCTATCTGTCTTGCTGCTTCAACCATCTCTAAGTAACTCTTATACTTTATCGCGCTCATCGGGTGTCCGTACCTTGGGTTAAGACCTACGCGAAATCTATTCATTTTTCTTTCCTCGGTGGCTACTTGATATGATGAATAGCCACAGAGCCGCGAGAATTCGTGCTCGTACTCGTCAACAGTCTTAGTTCCCTGAGTTAGTTGCATCAGTTGGACCTCCATTTTGTCTTGTTGGTCAACAGGACAATACTTCGTGTTAAACATTTCAAGAAACTGATCCAATTCTAAAGTCTGGATGACCTCCTCTCCATAAATACTCCTCTGAGTCTTCCACCAAGCACGGGTAGCGCCGACGAATAAAGCAGATGCATAACTTACTTTCTTGGATTCTAAGCAGTCAGAAATTCTAAAGATTTCTTCAGTGTGGCTTATCCAATCCATCGCCTGGATTGGGTGACTGTACCCTCAAAGTTAAGGGCACCTCTCTTTTTAAAATCTTTAAACTTACAGCCTTTCGGCTGTTCAATTTGGGCATTGGGGTTAGAGTTATCAGAATCAGACTCATCATTTTGGACTTGTTTATCTTTTCTCTTATTCTTTTTATCAGCACGTCTTTTTGCTTCGGCCTTATCTCTAGCCTGAAGCTGTTCTTTCATATTCTTGTTTTGTTGTTCAGAGTGTTGGGCTAATACTTGTTGTACCATTTCGAACATCTGTTGGGGAGTCATGTTGTTGGGAATTTCACCTGATCCTGACATCTTTACTGAAAATTAAAATTATTTAACTATCAGTTTATAGACTTAGAGCTATGTACCCTTTTTCCCATCCTAATAGTCTGTACATCCTATCTCAGTTCAAACCACCTAAATGATTGATACATATGTATTGCTTCAGTTTGAGACCAAGTATTACTCACGTAGTACTTGATTCACTCAAACTATGGGCTCTGATACCATCCTGTGAAGACCTGTCTTTACGGGGCAGTCTTCAGAGTCAAGGTCCCACAAATTGCAATAAAATATCAATCTAACTAAGATAGAGTAATTATACTGCGGAATTTCAAATTAAAGGTACAAACATTTAGGATTAAGTTTAATACAATTTTAGTGCAAGTAACAGTTTTCAAATTAAACTTATAAAGGGCACAAGGCTAATCTAATACATGTCACCATACAATCAATCAAATCTACCCAGACCACCACAATCATCATCTGCCAATCCGTATCGAAAGTTTGTTGAGTAGTGGTCTATAGAAAACTTCAATCTTGATTCTTGAAAGACCTAAGAACTAGGTCCAGCAGGTGACTTTCCCTTATCTTTTCCTGTAAAAAGGTTAAACAACAACTATAAGCAATGCTTAGTGAGAATATAGATTTTCAGATTACATGCATTTCAAGCGGATCATGGGTCTAGCGTGATATGTCTTGACTGCCGCTACAGCCACTCATGATTGAGACAAAGTAGTCATAGAGTTGGATGATGTCCAGGCCACGCTCACGCTTTTAGTGGAAGCTATCCACTTATACTGGGCTAGCTACCAGTAGTCATCGTGGGGGGAGCATCGGAGTAATCAATACCAAGTTCAATAGAACTGGTGACATAGCTAGGTCTAGAACAATATACCGGCAAGGCTAATCATGCTAAGCTGAATCAATATATCAAAGATGCGAGCAATACTGGAAGCATAAATAATCAAGGTCATGATAGCAATCTCAAATGATAACAATTAACTTAACTGAAGTGTAAATACAATGTTATGCAAAATGATAAGTCAAATTGCTATCATGATCCACAGGGCATCACCGAACCATGGTGTGCACAGGTCACAATCCAGCTGAGCCTGTATGAATGTCAAAATAAACTATCATCAACAATATGTCTCAACCGGAATCTAGCATGTAAATTTGAATATCTATAACTCACAGATTCTGTTGTCTTATCAAGCAGATTTCTCCACCACCTGAGTTATCTCAGGATTTTTATCTATAATCTTTGTCTTTCTGGACTCTGGCTTTTCTTTTCAAATCTGTGACCCACTTTCAATATCTTTAAATCTTTAATTCTTTGTTCAAAATTTATCTGAACCTGTCCAGAATTATATCATAGCAAGAACATTTTAGCTTTAATTCTTTATTTGATTTGATTCTGATAACTAATAAACTTCATCAATTATTTTATACTTTCTTTGACTCTTTGAAATCTCTCTCTCTCTCTCTCTCTCTCTCTCTATATATATATATATATATATATATATATATATATATATATATATATATATATATATATATATATATATCATGTTGCTTTATTTAATGTTCTTTCATCATTATAATCACGGGTCTCATTTCATGAGTCTTATAATTGGGAAAGTAAATTATAAAACATTTCTTTGTTAATTTAAAGCATGTAAAATGGGCCATCCGAATTCGGATCAATCGGATTCGGACCATCCGGATTTGGGCATCCGGATTCGGACCATCCGGATTGGGCATCCGAAATAGGTCCGAAATGGGCATCCGAATTGGGACCATCCGGATTCGAGTTGGGTCCGAAATAGATACATCATCCAAATTCGGGTCCCAACCGAATTCGGATCCCAAGACTTAGAATTTTTCCAGATTTGTTCTTGAATGTCAAGTTTTTATACATACAGATTTTTCATCAAAATTCTCTAAACACATTTTTATTAACATGCAACTTAAAAATAAAAGTTATATTATCATATTTGGGTTGTTTTAATACTATTTTCCCTATCATAACCACCATTAATTGATCAAAATCGTCCAAAATTCATAGTTTTTGTCAAGAACACAATATTTTACAAAATTCATATTTCTTGCTTTATTTGGACGATCTAACCTACGATTTTTGTTTCTATAACATCAAATGACTTAATTTCATGATTATCTACTGAAAATTCAAACATGCAATACACATTTATGTTAAATCTTAGATAATCAATTCGGTTTTTCATAAAACCGAACATAAACCCAAAAAATGTCAAAATTTAAATGAGTATTACCTCAAATCTTTGTAGTTTCTTGATGTTTAATGTTGCTTGTAACTTCTTTTGACTTAAATCTTCAATTTAATGCAAGATTTATGAGGATTCTTGATGAATCTTTGAAATGGCTGTAGGTTTTGAGAAGAGAGAGAAGGAAATTTGTTTGATTCTTAAATTGTGATAAATGAGAATTAAAAGTGTTTTAGGTTTTAATTCCTTAACTTTTGGAGTTTGTCACTTTTGGTCCCTCTACATTTGTATAACACATCTCTTTTAATTTTTATCATCTAAATAATTTATAACATAATATTTTAACTTAATTAAATAATTTCATTACTTAATTAACTTTCAAAACAAATAATGTAATAAAATTACATTATTGAATCAAATATTGAAATTAAAGTTCAGATAAGACTAGGTTGTTACAGGAGTACTATATTAGACTGGAGTATTGGAAAACCATATTAAATGTACATGTTAATTACGATAAAATGTTAAATTTCATGTAAAATTATAATATACATATGTTCAAAATTGTATTATAATTGACTAGTTCATATCATTTACATATTCATCAAAATGTTTAATTTCATGCAAAAGTTCGCAATATACACATGTTCATGCATATTTCACATTTGAACATGTGCATATTGTTAATTTGCATGAAATGAAACATTTTATCATAATGAACATGTAAATGATGTGAAGTAGTCAATAAGAATGTACATTTGAACATATGTATATTGTAGTTGTGCATTAAATATAACATTTTATCGTAATGAACATGTACATTTAATATGGTACTCTGTTACTCCAATCAAAGATGGTACTCCATAGATCTTGTACCTATATATATGTACACACACACACACACACACACACACATATATATATATATATATATATATATATATATATATATATATATATATATATATATATATATATATATATATATGTATGTATGTATAGAGAGAGAGAGAGAGAGAGAATGTTTGTGTGTGTGTGTGTGTGTGAGGGAGAGTTCAATTGCTCAAGATGAGTTGGAAGTAAACAAGATAAGTGTAACACTCTACTTTTACAACTTATGTCTTGTGACTCATAATGTCCACATTATCAATGTTCATGCCATATAAATATGATGTGTAACTAATTCATCAAGATAAATTTAATCAATAACATGAGCGTACATAAGGGGTGTTCATCGGTTCGGTTTATGGGTTATTCGGTTTCTTCAGTTTGAAAAAATTTGAAGGTGATATTGAAAACTGAACCAAACCGATTTCAGATTGGACAAAACCAACCCGAAAACCGAATTCAAAATCGGTTTGGTTCGGTTTGAAAACCAAGAAAACTGAATTCAAAATCATTACAAGCACATCAGATCTGAAACAAAATCATCATACAAGTTCATCATATAAAATTTTTAAACACATCATAATTAAATTAAAAGAGCAAATTTGAAACAAAAACTCAAAAAGAGCAACAAGTTAAAGGCTTAAACACTTAAATCAAAACCCACCCTCGTCGTCGGAGTAGAAGAGGATACAATGGAGAAGATGATAACCTCGTTGTCAGAGAAGAAGTGCAAATCTGAAACAAAAACTCACCCTCGTCAGACGGCGGTTGGCGGTCGGCGGGCGAGAGGAGAGGAGAGCGGTTGGTGACGGGCGGCGTGAGGAGAGGAGACCGGTAGGCGGCGGAGAAGGCGGCCGGCGACGCTAGGGTTTTGAGAGGATGATATCGTAAGACGCTGAGAGAGTGAGAGGGAGACGTCACATTCACTGTGATTCCAGGATATGTAAATTGTGGATGTGGAAATGTGGAATTGCGAATGTGGAGTCGTGGACTGGAAAAAGGGATCTTATTATTTATTTATTTATTGTATACAAGTAAATAAACCATATTCGGTTTATTATTTTATTTTTTTAATTAAAAACCAAATTCGGTTTTTGATTTAATTTGGTCTGAAAAAGGGAAAACCGATAATCAAACCGAAAACCATATTGTGAAATTCGGTTTGGGACCAAACCAAACCGAAAACCGCTTTATAAATTTGGTTTGGTTTTATTCGAATTCGGTGCGGTTTAGTTTTCAGTTTCTTCGAGTCCAAACCAAATATTGCACACCCCTAGCGTACATCAACATGACCTAATAGGAGTTGACTCCTGGTGGAAGGTCTAGTCTGTTGGAAAAATGCTATGAAAAAAAGTGTTTTCATGAGTTTTGGACGAAAATTAATCATATTGAAAGTAAGATATATATTATTATTTTATAGGTTTGAGTTTCATTGAAGAAAACTTCGTAACGACATAAAGAACATCCAAAACGGAGATAAAATAAATGAGAAATCAAAGCTCAAAGTTTGGTATATGGAATGAGAAAAATCATTGTGGGGGACAATCTTGTCCCACATAGGAAGGGAAATAAGCCAAGATGGGTTTATAACGATGGGTTTATAACGATGGATCCTTACAAGCATTACTAGCTTGTATGTTGGTTTTGCTCCAAAATATACCTGCACGCAGTGGCGTGCGGTGTAAATTATGGGTTTAGACCGTAGAAAACCATTGATTTTGTGTGTGGATCCGAACGCAGCTCCGAAAATCCGGGACCATATTTTGTCTAAACTTTTTTTGGTCGCTGAGGCTGAAAAATGATTTTAGAGATTGTTCGTTCTCCATTGGAGCTGTTACGACTATGCGTTTACACGATTTAAATTTAAGTTTGTTGTTTGTGTCTTCATTAACTCCCTTCTTCACCTTTATCCACAATAGCTCCAGTGTCATATTCATCATCAAGACATTCAAGAAGGGATGATGATGTTTTTCTCTATTATTGTTCATTGCCAACACTGATCATACTATCGTGGACAAAGGAGAATCCTAGTAGAAGATTTAGGGGTTGCTGAAAATTTGAAGTGTGAATAGTTAGGGTTTTGTAATGTAACTGATGATTGTTATGTGATTATTTTTTTTTCCTGATTTTGTGATTGAAAATGGAACTCGACATTGCAAATTCTTTGAATGAGTGGAACATGAACTGCCAAATTCATGGTAGAATGACATGATTTCTAAGATAAAAAGATGGTTTGGGAGCCACGACAAATAGTCAGAGGAAAGAGTTAAGCAAGCTACATTAATGAATGTCAAAAAGTAGAATGATGTTAAACTAAAAGCAGTAATTGTTGTGTGCTTGTTTATTTTCTGCTTGTTAAGTCTAATTGATTTGCCAAAGGTTTCGTTCAATAAAATAAGTAATTCTTATTGATATTGTTTTTATTTTATTCGTCTATTAATATAATATTAAGTTTAAATAATATATTAATGGTGGTTTTAACAATAGATCAATGACATGACCTCCTTTAGATATCAACCATTGGTGAATTAAAAGCTTACTTCTACTCCAATCCATATCTAGCCATTTATATTATGAAATCTATGTTACCAAATTTGGCGACAGTAAGATGGCTATAAAGGTTCAACCAATTGGCAAGTAAGTATTCTGCTTATAGTTTTATGATTTGAAATGTGTATTGAAGTAGTGTACATGTAGGAGGTATCAGAAGATCATACGGAGTTGAGATAGAGAGAAGAAAATGGAAGATCAAATGATGATTTGATGAACATAAGAAAAAGTGAAGTTTCCACAACTACTGAGAAGCATGATGATTGTCAAATTGGAAGGAGACTACAAGCAGTATGAAGACAACTTATTTGAACATTAAGTGAGTTACGTGATAATAGGTAGCCAATTTTTTAAGCATTTTATTGGTTGCTTTTTAATGTTATTTTAACCAAGTACTGTCTTTGGGTTTGATGTTTTTGGCATGGACATGTTTATATAAGTATGTAGTCCATGCTTCAGTTTATGTAAGTCCTTAATGGTTATAATCATATAACTACTTAATGATACTAATGAAATGGCTACCTTTGATATTTACAAGTTTATTTTGTTAGGAAAAAATTGGGGCTAACTTCAACTTGATATTGATTGCAAAAGATATCATAAAGATGACCATATGACACTGACTACAAATGTGCATACAGTTGACCTTTGAATACAAAAGATGTGCATACACTTCACCTGGATTGCAAAAGATGTGCAAACAGTTGACCTTAATTACAAAATATATTAACCTACACCCTGAACTTGACTTTGATTACAAACAATATGCATAAAGTCAGTTGATTACAAAAGAGGTCATATGGTTTATATACTCCCAAATTCTTTACAAAAACACATTGATTTCATCAATTAAGATTAACAGGCAGGTCTAAACTGCATTCCCCCCCTTCAACCGCAGTGTTCTTCTTCAATCTTTTTAATATAATCCGTTCACTTGGTCTCCTCTTCCTTAGAATGAGTTTGGCAAATGTTTTGGTAGAAATTGAGTTTCATCTTGAGCCTGCATCGTTTCATCATATGCATTCCTTAATACTCTCATCTATTGCTGAGCAACCTATTTTAAGTGATCAACTATGATTTCATCTATCCAATCTTCATGGTCACAGAGTTTTGAAATTTCTTCATCCACAATGAATTCGTTAGTATTTGATGTATGAATTCATCAGAGTTGGCATAAATATGCATTGCACATTTTCTATGTTATGCTTTTAGCAACCAATCCTTAACAACTTCAATAATACCATGTATATAATAACATAATGTTAGAATTTGCTTTGCATGTATATAAAACCATAAACACAAACTAATTGAGTACCTTGTTCTGCCATTGTCCAAACCTAGTATTACTTATTGATTCCAAAAACCAACTCGAATTTTCCTTGTTTTCTATGGTCAATAATGCCCAATCAATCAAATATATTTGGTTATTTTCCATCTCTCCCAACTGCAACTAATTAGTCAAGCATTCTTTCAACTTACTTGGGCTTGCATATCTCTCGCCAACTATAGATTTCATCAACTTCCAATGTACATGAGGATTATGTCTAGGATATTTGAACACCTTACCTTCATATTGATCAGGTGCCTTTTACTATTCAAATTATCATCATCATCCACATTCCTTTCCTTCTCTAAAGCACAAGTATGATCATTTAAAAATACTTTTCATGCTCAAAAGTCATCAATTCCTCATATGGGGTATCATGATTTTCATTCATTTCATATGACCGAAATCTTACTTGTTTACTTGTTGACTAGCAATAGTTTTTTCCTTTCTAAATTAAGTAACCTCTTTTTCACCATCAGATTGATGATTCAATGAAGTTGTTTCATCATCATTCTCACATGAACTATTCATTATATTCCACATCCCCTTCTTTTTCGATTTCATTTATATTTAACATCGCATGTTCATCTTCATTATTAACATTTGAATTCATATCGTTAAAAAAATAACTTATGTCTACTAAAAAAGAATTAAACCCTAATTTTATGTTACTTTGAACAGAACATGGTTACCGTTGCAATTGCTTAAAAATAATTACAACTAAAATATAACATCACTCCTTCAATCAAGAACAAACATATCAAAATCATATACTCTATTCTTATATATGTTGTATACTAATAACTTCATATGCAAATGTCACACGCTAACGTAAATTGAAGTCTAGAAATTTTAACAAAACTTCAAAAATACTTCACTGCATGTTTTAAACATCTTAAATCAATGAACTGAAACAAATTTTCTCTCTGTAATTTTTCACTACTCAAGAACATTGCTTTAACAAGAACTATCAAGTGTAAACTACCATGAACGTTAGAAATTAAGCATCACCATACCTCAATGTTGTCTATACTTAAACAATCATAGTTTCTGTAGGTGATTGTTAAGCGATCCTTCATCTTCCATAACTTCCGTACTTTCTGCTCTCAATAATGACATCTGTTGTCGATGGGGGCGGACGTAGATTCATGGCATGGGTGTCACTCGACACCGATATATTCTGTAAATACTATATTACGTATGTATCATAAAACTTGAGTGACATCAAAGAATCTTTTAAGGTGACACCAGACTTTGTTATATATCTTTAGTTCTTTCTAAACCAAGAAGATGAAAAAGAACGAGGGAGTCTTATAACTGGCAGATAAGAAGAAAAAACACATACAAGATGGAAGATGTTGATTTTAGAAAGAAGAAAGAAAACACATAAGAAATAGAAAAAAGAAAACACATAAAAATTTAAAGTTAGCAATTTGTTGTTCACCATTGTTGTTGGTGGTAATAGACATCCTATGTAAACACGATAAAGATGTACATGAAAGGAGTATGGAAGTACTATTAAGCATTGAAAATTAAAAAAACATAGGTGTTATAGTTAATAGTTATTGGTTATAGGGTTTTGACTTTTTTATTCTTTGCATTTTTCTTTAGTGTTCATATGTATAAATATACACACACACTATACACTCTTGATATTTCTTTAATTTTAATATATGTAGATTTTTTTTGAAATTATTAAATCGTGTTGGTTATTTTATGCTTAGATTATTTCCTTTGTTTAAATTGTTTCCTTTATTTATAGTTTGATAATTGTTAATATATGTTGTTTTTATATAATTAATGGTTAAATTGTTAATTGTTGTAGTTGTCTTAGCTATGAATATTGATAAATTACTACTCTGTTAGAAGTTTTAGTCGTCGACATATTTGTTAAAAATTACTATAAAATTACTAATGGTTTAAAACTTGTATACAACAAACATAATACTTTTTAAATCAGAAATACATTATATTAATTCCGTTAACTCAATTTGAATTCTTGAAAAAATCTGAAACAAACATCAGAATGTCCTTTCTATAGTGATACCAATAAAAAAATTTAAGCATCCGCTTGGTCATCGATAGTGTTATTTAATACATTATTAAATCTGATGTGGATTGTTTGTGCTTACTCATACGATGACAAGAATGCCAAATAAGCTTAAGTCAACATTAAGAAAACTTAGATAGTAGATTTTTCATTTAAATATCATATTATAATGAGGGGATTAATTAGAAATGATATTTATTAAAGAAAAACTTAGAATGTGTTCTTTTTTTGCAACTTATCACTTATTTTGACCAATCACTGACCGAATAAGTGACGTGTTCTTTTACTTTAAGTGATATGTAAAAAAATTGATTGATTTGCTACTTATTCTGTCAGTAATTTATTGTCGCTTATCACCAATCGGTGAAAACGTAAAGGAAAAAAAGAAGGTTGCGCTCTTTGCCCTCATCACTTTCTCTCACTTTCTTTATTCACCCTATCTCTCTCACGTTGACATCGGTTCTTTCCAGCCCCACTGCCACTGACCACACCCATTGTCTTACCCGTTGCCGCCCTCCGCCCCCCCCTGATGCTACTGATCGCCATTCCCCTTCACTATAGTAAAAACAACAACACATCGGAACGACAACCCTTTGTGTGAATGACGATTCATTCAAGTATAACAAGCTTTAGGAGCGTGTTCATTCTTTTCTTCACAATGACCGGGAACGATTACATTATCGTTTGTTGATTGTTTACATTATTATTTGTTCCTCAATAAAAAGATTTTAGAAGAGTTTGAGATTGAAGATGAGTTTACTATGTTAGGATATGATCCTGATTCCGATTATATATATTGTATAATCTTGACACTCGTCATTATTTGATTTTGATTCTTGGATGGATTTTGTTTTTCATTATGTATTTGATTCATAATAAAAAAAACAGACTTTTTGATTTAGTATTCAGTATTTGTAACATCCTGCTTTTTAGCCTGGTACGTATAATTATTTTAGTGGATTATTATTTTAATAACATTGTGTTGGTCCAATTATTATATCTCGATTATTGGATTTATACGTGTCGGGATTGTGATTGCGTGTCACCGAGTTATAATTTTAGCGGATATTATGTATTTGAGATCACGGGATTAAACGGGTTAAATTGATATAAATAGTGAAAATGTGATATCGGGTTCAGGTTATTGGGTCGGAACCTACTAAGTATGGAAGTTATAAAGGGTTTGGTTTGAACCCTACTTTTTCTTTCCTTCTTCTTGCCAAAAACAGAAAACAGTGTGTGTGTGTGTGTGTGTGTGCGCGCGCGCACGCGCGTGTGTGTGTGTGTGAAGTGATCTGAAGCAGCAAGAAAGCAACAAGGATTGAATTGAGTTGCTGAAATGTAACGCCCACATTTTTCATAAAAATTTAAATACGAGAATTTACGAGTTATTCAATTATAATTGTTAAATACGACTTTAATACTTAAAATATGAAACTACGACTTAAAGTAATCAAATATCATTGAAGAAATATTTTAAAAGTAAAACCGAGCGAAACGTAAATTCTCGTTGAAAACCAATAACACAAAGTATGTTGTTTAAAGTTACAAAATAGTTATAAGCTTTCATGGAAAGACAAGTACGTTACCGAAAATTGTATTTTTGATTCTAGGCTTCAATGTTTGACTTTTCTTTAGAAAATGACTTTCACCAAATTGGTTAATGCAAACCACTGCATTCTTTCTCTTCTTGTCTTACTACCTCAATTTGTTCTACTTAAGCAACCATTACTAGTTTTATTCAAACTCACATACACATATACTTAACTTATGGATTAGAAAATTTCTGGAAAATTGAAACTTGGGCTGAAAATTTGATGCTCCATTAATAATCTCCATTGGGTTCCTCCACTTTTGTTCATTGAGGTAACTTCACCAACCTCAAATTTATATATATATATATATATACAGAGAGAGAGAGGGAGGTTCCATTGAGAACTTTTGTGCATCGAAGCACAAAAGAACCTCCACTGTCCCTTGGATTAAAAGAATGTGTGAGTTAGATCAAATGGTAAAAGGGTAATTAAATAGATAGTTTTATGCAACAAGTGCACATAATGAAGTTTGCGGAGGGGTAAAACATGAATTATGCAATCCTCATTTAATTATTACACTTCCAAAAATAATACAAATTCAAATAAAATGATAAAGATTCTGATGCATCGTTGTTGTTCATTCTTTTTGTTCATCATCTTCATCCATTATCTTCATGTTCATCATCTTCGAATTGAACGTGATGCATCGCTCATCTAAAAACCTTAAGTTACGGATGCATCGTTTTTTCAAACATGAATCGTTTATCGTTCCAACAAAAATTCGTACCTTCTAAAATGCATCTCTTCATCAAAAATCCAAAATGCACCTTAATTTAAATGATGCATCGTTCATTCAAACATTAATCGTTCATCGTTCCAACAAACATTCATACCTTCCAAAATGCATCTCTTCATCATAAAATCCAAAATCCATATCTTCATCAAAAAATTCAAAATACATCTCTTCATCATAAATCCAAAAAATCCAAAATCCAAAATGCATCATTTCATCATAAATCCAAAATGCATATCTTTATCAAAATACATCTCTTCATCATAAATTCAAAATGCATATCTTAATCAAAAAATCCAAAAAATCGTTATCGATGCATACACCCTTGATACATCACACCATTCTTTAGATCATATTGATCGTTCCAGCAACGGCGGCGAGCGAGGTGTAGCGACGGCGACGGTGCTGTAACGGCCGAGAAAAGGAGATGACGGTGGCGGGATGGTGGTGGAGCGGACGAGAGAGAGATGATGATGGTTGGATGTTGTGAGAGAGATAGACAGCGGCGGTGGTTGTTCTGTGGCCGGTTGTGGTGATCGACCAAGATAGAGGGAGAGGGAGAGTGGGAGAGAAAGGTGGTGGTGGTTCGGTGGCCGTCGGTGGTCCTAGGAGGCCGCGAGAGAGAGAGAGAGAGAGAGAGAGAGAGAGAGAGAGAGAGAGAGAGAGAGAGAGAGAGGAGGATAATCGGGATGTTATTGTTGTGGTTTAAACAATGTAATCAATCAACTAGAATGAGAAAGAATAATAAAGAACATGAATCTTTATTGAGAAATCAATGAAATTACAACATGAAAATGGAGAAACAAATTCGAGAGGGAAGGAGAGAAGAAGATTCGTATATATTGAACGCACTGTTTTCGAATATGTGAATGTGAATTGTCTACGTACATATTCATGCACATATATATAGTTTTTACACTAATTCCACTTTAGCCCCTTTATCTATCAGCTAATGTCACCTCTAACCCTTTGACTTTAGTAAAGTCACATTTTCCTTTTATTATTGACAAACTCCACCATGACTTTAGCTAAGTCAAATGTGAATTCCAATTTTCGACGTTCAGCACGTCTAAGCAAAATCTGAACTTCACTTCGGGAATTGTCTTCGTTAACATATCTTCTGGATATCCTTCGTACCGATTTTCACGACTCTGATTCGCGACTCAGATCTGTTGAAATGGTAACGAACATCAATATGCTTGGTATGATCATGATAGACTTGATCCTTCGCCTGACTAATAGCACTCATCTTATCACAATGTACCAACGTCTTCTCTTGATCTACTCCCAGATCTCCAATTAGACCTTTCAGCCATATTGCCTCCTTGCCTGCTTCAGTTAGCGCCATATACTCTGCTTCAGTAGTGGATAAAGCTACTGATGGTTGAAGTGTTGCCTTCCAGCTTATCACCGCATTACCGAGTGTAAACACTGTAACAACCTAGCTTTTGATCCAGTTGTAATTTCAGTATTTTGATCAAATAATGTAATATTATTACATTATTTATCTTGTAATTTAAATATGAATGAAATAATGTACTTAAATTATATTTAAGTTATTAATTATTAAAGATGATTAATTTAAAAGATAAGTAAAATACAAAAGTTTAGTGGGTTAAAATTATAATATAACTAAATGATATATAAAAATGAAATTAATGATCAGTTAAGATCATTAATATCAAAAACCTCTCTCTCTCTACTCTCTCTCTAAGCATACGGCCATTCCAACAAATCCACAAGAAATTCATCATAAATTGCAAGTAATTGAAGAATCAATACAATTGAAGGTTACAAGAAGCAACAATCATCATCAAACAACAAGACTTAGAGGTAATATGTGATTTAAATTTCAAGAAAATATGAATTTGGTTCGGTTTTTGGGTAAATCCGAAACCAAGAATTAAAATCATGGATTGTTATGTTGCATGTCTATGATTTTAGATGATTATGATGAAATGAAGTATATAAAGGTTATAGAAACAAAAATCAGAGGTTTGATCATCTAAATTATTACGAAAACTGAATTGTTATGATAAAAAGATGTTCTTGATAAAAATGACTTATTTTGGATGATCTTGATAGATTTATAATGTTATTGATAGGGAAAATAGTTTAAAAATAACCCAAATATGATAATACAACATAATAATACATTGCATGTTAATATAAATCAGTTTTGGTGAATTTTATGTGAAAATCCGTATGAGTATAAGTATGAACATGAAGAACAAAATCTGGAAATTTATGAACATGAAGGATCCGAAATCGGATATGTCCGAATTCGGATGATGCACCACTTCGGTTCCGAATTCGGATGATGCTCAAATTCGGATCTGGCCATGGTGCACAATTCGGATTTCCTTGTTTCGGACATAAGCTTTGGTTCGGATGATTTCATTTTCGGATTCTTATATTCGGTTGATCCTAATTCGGACCCAATGATAATTCGGATGAATCAAGATTGAATTCGGAAGGCACCTAATTCGGTCCCAAATCCGAATCCGGATAACTGATTCGGTTATTAATTGGTCCGAATTCGGATTGCATTTCGGATAAGCTAATCCGGGTCCTTAATTCGGTTTGGTCCGGATCCGGTTGATCCGAATCCGGATGGCCCATTTCGGATGTATCCGAATCCGGATCCCAATCCGGGCTGATCCGAAATTTATGATCCGAAACCCAATTTTATGTATTAGAATGATTTGAGAAGAGATAAGTTATCAGAATCAGATGAAATTTAAGATTATAAAGAAGACAGCCTTGATAAGACAAGTTATCAGATATCAGACCCAGATAAAATATCAGATTTAATGACCAAAAGATGATGAAAATTCCATGATAATGATGATGACATTGACATAAGATTTATATGATATAATTCTGGACAGGTTCAGTGAAATTCTGAACATAAAGACAAAGATTTTAAAAGATTTAAAGCGGGTCAGAGAATTGATTTACAGATTACAGATTGACAAAGACAAAATCCTGAGATAACTCAGGTGGCAGATTCATATATCTGTTTGACCAAGACCCAGACCTGTGAGTTATAGATATTCAGATTGAACATGCATAGATCCGGTTGAGATATATTGCTGCTGTTAGATTTATTGACATTCATTTATCAGCTGGAATTGAGACCTGTGCACACCATGGTTGGGTGTTGCCCAGTGAATCATGATAGCTATTTGATTATCTTTTCATATTGCATTTAATATTGCTTCAGACTTTGCTTTATGTTTCATTGCTATCATGACTTCTAAGACATATGCTTACATCATTGATCAGACATTTGATAGATTGATTCAGCTTGACTAGCCCTTATGGTCTATTGTTCTAGACCCGGCTATTTCACCAGTTCTTATGAACTTGGTAATGACCTCCGATGTTCCGCCATATTGACTTACTGGTAGCTAGCCCAGTATGTGGCTGATCCCCACGATTTAAGCGTGAGTGTGGCTTGAACATCATCCGATTCTATGATTCTATATCTCAATCATGAGGGCTGTAGCGGCAGCCAAGACATATCACGCTAAGACTAATGACTCCGCTTGACACGCATGTTGATATTGAAAATCTATACACTCACTAAGCTTTGCTTACAGATGTTGCATTAATATTTTACAGGAAAAGCCAAAGGAAAATCACCTGCAGGACCTAGTACTTAGGTCATTCAAGATCCAAGTTTTGAAGCTTTCTTAGACCACTACTCAACAAACTTTCTGGTACTGATTGGAAGACAGCAAATGTGGTGGTTCTGGGTAGACTTGACGTGATGTATGATGTTATGACTAGATTAGATGTTACCCTTTTTATAACTTTATTTTGAAATATGTAAACTTAATCCTAATATGTATGTACATGTAATTTTTTAATTCCGCAATTAATTACCCTATCTTAGTATGGTTGATATCGTATTGCATGATGTGGGACCTAGACTCTGAGGACTGCCCCGTAAGGGAAGGTCTTCACAGGATGGTATCAGAGCCCATAGTTTGAGTGAATCAAGTATTACGTAAGTATACTTGGTCTCAAACTGAAGCAATACATATGTATCAATCATTTAGGTGGTTTGAACTGAGATAGGATGTACAGACTATTAGGATGGGAAAAAGGGTACATAGATCTAAGTCTATAAACTGATAGTTAAATGCTTGTAATTTTCAGTAGAAGATGTCAGGATCAGGATCAGGTGATATTCCCAGCAACATGAATCCACAACAAATGTTTGAAATGATGCAACAATTTCTAGCCCAACACTCAGAACAACAAAACAAAATGATGCAAGAACAGTTTCGTGCTAGAGATGAGGCCGAAGCTAAAAGACGTGAAGATAAGAAAAATAAAAGAAAAGAAAAGCAAGTCCAGACCAATGAATCTGATTCTGATAATTCAAATCCCGAAACTCAAATTGCTCAGCCAAAAGGCTGCAAGTTTAAGGATTTTAAAGCGAGCGGTGCCCTGAACTTCGAGGGTACTATAGATCCGATTCAGGCGATGGATTGGATCAGTCATACGGAAGAAATTTTTAGAATCTCTGACTGTTTAGATTCTAAGAAAGTGAGCTACGCGTCTGCGTTGTTTGTTGGAGCAGCTCGCGCATGGTGGAAGACACAGCGAAGCATATACGGGGAGGAAGTCATTCAGACATTGGAATGGGAGCAGTTTCTTGATATGTTCAATGCAAAGTACTGTCCAGTCGACCAAAAAGATAAAATGGAAGTCCAATTAATGCAACTGACTCAGGGAACGAAGACTGTGGATGAATACGAACATGAATTTTCGAGATTATGCGGCTACTCTTCTTACCAAGTGGCAACAGAAGAAAGAAAAATGAATAGGTTCCGAGTAGGACTCAATCCCAGATATCGACATCCCATGAGTGCGATCAAATATAAGAGCTATCTGGAAATGGTAGAAGCAGCGAGACAGATTGAGCGAGGATACTTAGAGTACGGCGATCAGTTATACGCTCCGTCTACTAACCCGATGAATCCGTCTCCTCCAAAGAAACAGCGATTTGGCAGATTCTTTAGGCCAAATAAGTCTCAGTCACAATCTCAGCAATCCCATCAGCATAGTTCACAACAGAAAGCACAAGTTTACTCCCTCACGAACGAGCCACGATTCTGCAAGCGATGCAGAAAGTCACACATGGGGTTGTGCAATCCAGAAGACGTTACTTGCTTTGCGTGCAATATGATCGGTCACAGCAGTGAGGAATGTCCACAGCAGGGACGAGGATGTGCGAAGTGTGGTAAGAGAGGACACTTCATGTACCAGTGTCGAAGCGGATCACGTTATCAGTCTCAATCATCAGCAGGAGGTTCTACGGGGAAAAGTTCTGTTGCAACGCCGACTGCAAGAACTCGAGCCTTTCAGATAACAGCAGAAGAAGCGAAAGAAACACCTGATGTGGTTACCGGTATGTTCTTACTTAACTCCATTCCTGCTAGAGTATTATTCGATTCCGGCGCCAGTCGTTCTTTTATATCCACATCTTTTGCACAAAGGCTACATAAAGCTCCATCAAAACTTCCCATAATACTTGATATTGAGACAGCCAGTAACAATTTCGTTATGGCTGAATCTGTTTACCGAAACTGCACTCTGCTCGTAAATAACATCGTATTCAACCTCGATCTCATCCCGATTCCATTAAAAGAGTTTGACGTCATCATCGGCATGGACTGGTTAATGAACAACGAGGCTACAATTATCTGCAACCGGCGAGTCATCAGAATCAAGTCTTCAGACGGTCGAGTACTTGAGATCAAGGGCGAGAAGCGAAAAGGTGATCACTGCTTCATTTCTATTGATAAAGCTTATAAGTATCTATCCAAGGGTCGCGAGTCCTATCTGTGCTACGTTTTATCTGAATCCAACTCTGAAAAGAAATCGTTGTCCGATATTCCTATCGTCTGTGAGTTCCCAGACGTATTTCCCGATGACATTTCCGGAGTGCCACCGGAACGTCAAGTCGAGTTTAGTATTGACTTGGTTCCTGGTGCGGCTCCTATCGCAAAAGCTCCATACAGACTTGCACCTGCAGAAATGCAAGAAATGTCTAAGCAACTGCAAGAGCTGTTAGAGAAGGGGTTTATCCGACCGAGTTCTTCTCCGTGGGGTGCACCAGTCTTATTTGTCAAAAAGAAAGACGGAACCTACCGTATGTGCATCGACTACCGCGAGTTGAACAAGGTTACCTTAAAGAATAAATATCCTCTGCCCAGGATTGATGATCTGTTTGATCAACTGCAAGGAGCTAGTTATTTCTCGAAGATAGATCTCCGTTCTGGGTATCATCAACTGAAAGTAAGAGATGAGGATATTCCGAAGACAGCTTTCCGTACAAGATACGGTCATTACGAATTTCTCGTAATGCCTTTCGGACTGACAAATGCACCAGCGGCATTCATGGATCTCATGAATCACGTGTGCAGACCAATGTTGGATAAATCAGTTATCGTATTCATAGACGATATTCTGATTTACTCCAAAACGGAGGCTGATCATTCTATCCATCTGCGGCAATTGCTAGAGTTATTAAGAAAAGAAAGACTCTACGCAAAATTCTCTAAGTGCGAATTTTGGCTCAGACAGGTATAATTTCTATTATATATGTCTTGAGCTATTTCCTATGTATTCTTTGATTTACATCAGAATTTGAATTCCCACTTTGATTTTTATAGATCCAGTTCCTTGGCCATGTTGTTTCTGGCGAAGGAATTTCCGTTGATCCTTCGAAAGTCGAGGCCGTTCAGAAACGGCAAACGCCTCGTAATGCCTCAGAAATCTGAAGTTTCCTTGGATTGGCCGGTTATTATCGGCGATTCATAAAGGATTTCTCGAAGATTGCTGTACCTCTAACGATGCTAACACGAAAGAATACTCCTTTCGTTTGGACAGATAAACAGCAAGAGGCATTCGATATTCTGAAGCAAAAGTTGATTCAAGCGCCGATCCTAGCCTTGCCAGAAGGTAATGATGATTTCGTTGTCTATAGTGATGCCTCTGGTACTGGCTTAGGATGTGTTCTGATGCAAAGGGGAAAAGGAATTGCCTATGCTTCAAGGCAATTAAAAGACTATGAGAAAAGTGCACCAACTCATGATCTTGAGTTGGCTGCTGTTACCTTTGCACTAAAGATCTGGCGTCACTATCTATATGGGACTCGGTGTCAGCTCTACACCGATCATAAGAGTCTCAAATACCTTTTCACTCAAAAAGATCTGAACATGAAACAGCGTCGATCCTTGGAGCTTATCAAGGATTATGATTGCGAGATCTTATATCATCCCGGCAAAGCAAATGTTGTCGCGGATGCGTTGAGTAGAAAGGTATATCCAGAAAAGTGCTGTTATGCCCTAACTCCTGTAGTATTCTCTTCTGATCTTATTGAAGACATTCGGGTTGCTCAAGCTGAAGCACTGAAAGAAGAGAATATTGATTCTGAAAATCTTAAAGGGCAGTTACAATTTCTAACCCTGAACCATTTGGGACTTCACTGTTTCAAAGGAAACCGAATCTGGATTCCTAAGTATGGTTCAATCCGCAGCACTCTTCTATCCGAAGCTCATCAGTCCAAGTTATCTATTCATCCTGGCAGCTCAAAGATGTATTTTGATCTGAAAGCTGATTATTGGTGGCCAGGAATGAAGAAAGACATCGGAAAATGTGTTGAAAGCTGCAAAGTATGTCAGATGGTTAAGGCAGAACACCAGAAACCCTTCGGGGATATGCAACCACTGCCAGTTCCTGAATGGAAGTGGGAGCATATAACAATGGACTTCATTACGAAGCTGCCGAAAACCAAAAGACAACACGACTCCATCTGGGTAGTCGTGGATCGATTAACGAAGTCAGCTCACTTTATACCGATGAAAGAAACATATTCGCTCGATAGATTGGCACAACTATATATCACCGAAATAATTTCTCGCCACGGTGTGCCGAAATCTATCGTATCTGATCGTGATAGTCGTTTCACATCTAGATTCTGGCAAGCTCTACAAGACGGGATGGGTACTCGGATCTCTATGAGTACTGCTTATCATCCTAATGCAGATGGCCAGAGTGAGCGTACTATCCTAACTCTAGAAGATATGCTTCGTGCCTGCATTCTTGATTTAGGTGGTAACTGGGATGACCACTTGCCGTTGGTCGAATTTTCATACAATAACAGTTATCATTCAACAATCAAGATGGCTCCTTTTGAAGCTCTATACGGAAGAAAGTGCAGAACTCCTACCTGTTGGCGAGAAACAGGCGAATCGCCAATAGCAGGACCTGCCCTTCTACAGTTGACTCACGAGAAGATTCAACTTGTTCGAAGAAATATTCTTGAAGCTCAAAGCAGGCAGAAGTCATATTATGACAACCGGCACAGATCAATCAATTTTGCAGTTAACGATTGGGTGATGCTGAAAGTATCCCCAATGAAGAATGTGGTACGATTCATTAAAAGAAACAAGTTAGCTCCGAGATTTATCGGACCGTTCAAGATCATTGAAAAGATTGGAAATCAGTCTTATCGTCTTGATCTACCAGCTGACTTAGCTGGAATACATCCTGTATTCCATGTTAGTCATTTAAGAAAGAGTTTAGCTGACGAAAGAGAAGTTAAAATACCACACGTTAACTTGCAAATTGATGAGAAGCTTCGCGTGGTTGAAGAGCCAGAACGTATTCTGGACTCGAAGACTAAGAAGCTTAGAAATAAAGAAATACAGATGGTGCTCGTCCAGTGGAAACATCACAAAGGTTCGCATCAGTCTTGGGAGTCCAAAGATGTAATGAAAGCAACTTATCCCAGTCTGTTCGAACGTAGCTAACTTCGGGGACGAAGTTTGTGCGTGGTGGAGCCCATTCTGTAACAACCTAGCTTTTGATCCAGTTGTAATTTCAGTATTTTGATCAAATAATGTAATATTATTACATTAAATATCTTGTAATTTAAATATGAATGAAATAATGTACTTAAATTATATTTAAGTTATTAATTATTAAAGATGATTAATTTAAAAGATAAGTAAAATACAAAAGTTTAGTGGGTTAAAATTATAATATAACTAAATGATATATAAAAATGAAATTAATGATCAGTTAAGATCATTAATATCAAAAACCTCTCTCTCTCTCTACTCTCTCTCTAAGCATACGGCCATTCCAACAAATCCACAAGAAATTCATCATAAATTGCAAGTAATTGAAGAATCAATACAATTGAAGGTTACAAGAAGCAACAATCATCATCAAACAACAAGGCTTAGAGGTAATATGTGATTTAAATTTCAAGAAAATATGAATTTGGTTCGGTTTTTGGGTAAATCCGAAACCAAGAATTAAAATCATGGATTTTTATGTTGCATGTCTATGATTTTAGATGATTATGATGAAATGAAGTATATAAATGTTATAGAAACAAAAATCAGAGGTTTGATCATCTAAATTATTACGAAAACTGAATTGTTATGATAAAAAGATGTTCTTGATAAAAATGACTTATTTTGGATGATCTTGATAGATTTATAATGTTATTGATAGGGAAAATAGTTTAAAAATAACCCAAATATGATAATACAACATAATAATACATTGCATGTTAATATAAATCAGTTTTGGTGAATTTTATGTGAAAATTCGTATGAGTATAAGTATGAACATGAAGAACAAAATCTGGAAATTTATGAACATGAAGGATCCGAAATCGGATATGTCCGAATTCGGATGATGCACCACTTCGGTTCCGAATTCGGATGATGCTCAAATTCGGATCTGGCCATGGTGCACAATTCGGATTTCCTTGTTTCGGACATAAGCTTTGGTTCGGATGATTTCATTTTCGGATTCTTATATTCGGTTGATCCTAATTCGGACCCAATGATAATTCGGATGAATCAAGATTGAATTCGGAAGGCACCTAATTCGGTCCCAAATCCGAATCCGGATAACTGATTCGGTTATTAATTGGTCCGAATTCGGATTGCATTTCGGATAAGCTAATCCGGGTCCTTAATTCGGTTTGGTCCGGATCCGGTTGATCCGAATCCGGATCCCAATCCGGGCTGATCCGAAATTTATGATCCGAAACCCAATTTTATGTATTAGAATGATTTGAGAAGAGATAAGTTATCAGAATCAGATGAAATTTAAGATTATAAAGAAGACAGCCTTGATAAGACAAGTTATCAGATATCAGACCCAGATAAAATATCAGATTTAATGACCAAAAGATGATGAAAATTCCATGATAATGATGATGACATTGACATAAGATTTATATGATATAATTCTGGACAGGTTCAGTGAAATTCTGAACATAAAGACAAAGATTTTAAAAGATTTAAAGCGGGTCAGAGAATTGATTTACAGATTACAGATTGACAAAGACAAAATCCTGAGATAACTCAGGTGGCAGATTCTTATATCTGTTTGACCAAGACCCAGACCTGTGAGTTATAGATATTCAGATTGAACATGCATAGATCCGGTTGAGATATATTGCTGCTGTTAGATTTATTGACATTCATTTATCAGCTGGATTGAGACCTGTGCACACCATGGTTGGGTGTTGCCCAGTGAATCATGATAGCTATTTGATTATCTTTTCATATTGCATTTAATATTACTTCAGACTTTGCTTTATGATTCATTGCTATCATGACTTCTAAGACATATGCTTACATCATTGATCAGACATTTGATAGATTGATTCAGCTTGACTAGCCTTATGGTCTATTGTTCTAGACCCGGCTATTTCACCAGTTCTTATGAACTTGGTAATGACCTCCGATGTTCCGCCATATTGACTTACTGGTAGCTAGCCCAGTATGTGGCTGATCCCCACGATTTAAGCGTGAGTGTGGCTTGAACATCATCCGATTCTATGATTCTATATCTCAATCATGAGGGCTGTAGCGGCAGCCAAGACATATCACGCTAAGACTAATGACTTCGCTTGACACGCATGTTGATATTGAAAATCTATAAACTCACTAAGCTTTGCTTACAGATGTTGCATTAATATTTTACAGGAAAAGCCAAAGGAAAATCACCTGCAGGACCTAGTACTTAGGTCATTCAAGATCCAAGTTTTGAAGCTTTCTTAGACCACTACTCAACAAACTCTCTGGTACTGATTGGAAGACAGCAAATGTGGTGGTTCTGGGTAGACTTGACGTGATGTATGATATTATGACTAGATTAGATGTTACCCTTTTATAACTTTATTTTGAAATATGTAAACTTAAATCCTAATCTGTATGTACATGTAATTTTTAATTCCGCAATTAATTACCCTATCTTAGTATGGTTGATATCGTATTGCAATTTGTGGGACCTAGACTCTGAGGACTGCCCCGTAAGGGAAGGTCTTCACAAACAGATACCCGTAAGCGACCTCCGTTTGTCCAGATCAGCAGCATAATCCGAGTCTGAGTACCCGATTACTTCAACATTCCGATCACCTCCGTAAATGAGACCAACATCCATTGTACCTCTGAGATAACGAAACACTCGTTTAACTGCCACCCAATGATCTTTCTTCGGATTACACATAAAGCGAGACACCACACTCACTGAGTATGCTAAATCTTGTCTCGTACAGACCATCAAATACATCAAACTTCCCACAGCCTGAGAGTAGGGAACGTTTGACATTTTCTCATCATCACCCTCAACTCCATTAGACACCACCAATGAAGGACGAAAACTCGGTACTGAGAAGCTTCTTCACGTGTTGACCTTCTCGTATATCTTTAGCAGCGATCAGCATATCATCTACATACACCAACAAGTAAAGCATGCTTCCATCTTTCAACTTTTGGTGATATACACAGCAGTCATAAGGACTTCGAACAAATCCATGACTCACCATAAAGCTATCAAACCGCTTGTACCACTTTCTTGGGGATTGCTTCAGGCCATACAACGATCTCTTCAACAAACACACCAAATTTTCTTTTCCTGGCTCCACATAACCTTCCGGCTGTGACATATAGATCTCTTCATCCAGATCACCATGCAGAAATGTCGTCTTCACATCCAATTGTTCCAGCTCCAAGTCACCATGTGCGACTAGCGATAACAACACCCTGATTGACGTATGACGAACCACCGGGGAGAAAATTTCATTGTAGTCGAGACCTTCCTTCTGACTATAACCCTTGGCTACCAGTCTGGCCTTGAATCTTACTTCTTCTGACTGTTCGACACTGACTTTCTCCTTGAAAATCCACTTGCAGCCAACAACTTTCCTACCTTTCGGTAACTGAACAAGAACCCAAGTCTTATTCTTGTACAGAGATTCGATCTCTTCAGACATTGCACCAGACCACCGATCTGCATCTTTAGACACAATTGCTTCCCGATTGGAATTAGGCTCGTTTGAGCTGTCCATATCTTCAGCAACCTGTAAAGCATAAGCGGCAATGTCTTCAAAACCATATCGAGTCGGCGGTTTTATCTGTCTCCTCGACCTCTCTTGAGCTAGTGAGCTTCCGGCTCCACCTTCACGAGATAACCCCGAACTCGAACCCTGAACAAACGACGTCCCCAAGCCTGAATCTGTCAACGGTTCACTCCCGTATTCCACATCTTTTTCTCTGGAGTCGTTCTTAACGTTCACTTGGTTTTATTCTTCATTCACAAACTCTACCCTGTTGTCATCGGAACCACGATCAGACACATCGTGCTCCTCCACCTTCTTGGTGACACTTTCCTTGGTAGAATACATCTTCTTTTCATCGAACGTAACATGACGACTCAACACTATTCTCATCTCATCTGGAGACCAAACTCTGTAACCCTTAACACCATCTCCATACCCCATGAAAACACCTTTCTTGGCCCTTGGTTCCAATTTACCATCATTTACATGGTAATACGCCGGACACCCAAATACCCTGAGCTTCGAATAGTCCGCTGGTTTACCCGTCTAAACTTCAAACGGTGTTTTACAATCAATGGCGGTAGCAGGTGAACGGTTGATGAGATAACACGTCGTGTTTACTGCTTCGGCCCAATATCCACGCGACAAACCCGCATTCAGCAACAAACACCTTGCTCGTTCCAGCAGTGTCTTGTTCATCCTTTTGGCAACCCCGTTTTGCTGAGGCGTGTGCCGAACCGTCTTGTGTCTTGCAATGTTGTTCTCCTCACGTAAATCATCAAACTCCCTTGAACAGAACTCCAACCCATTGTCTGTCCTTATCTTCTTGACTTTACGTTCTAACTGGTTCTCCACCAGTGTCTTCCAGCTCCTGAATTTTCCGAACGACTCACCCTTGTGCTTCATTATGAACACCCACGTCATTCGCGAAAAATCATCTATGATTGAAAGAAAATACCGACCACCACCGAGTGACGACACTCTGGATGGACCCCAACAGTCCATGTGAACGTAATCCAACGAAGCTTTAGTCTGATGAACGGCCTTTGAGAAACTGACTTTCGTCTGTTTGCCAAGCACACAATTCTCACAAAAATCCAACTTCGTCACCTTATGTCATTCAAGCAGATCTCTTGAGCTCAACAGCTCCAAGCTCTTTTGCCCTACATGGCCAAGCCTCATGTGCAACATCTTCGTCAACTCTGGATCTTCACTTTGCGTTTGCGAAACGGCAGCGATTTCAGTCCTCAGTATCGTTTCACCCTTCAACACATACAGTGTAGCTTCTCGAACTCCTTTTATGACAACCAATGCTCCCTTGGATACCTTGAGTACTCCACCTTGACATGAGTACTTGTAACCTTTAGCATCGAGAGTGCTAAGAGAAATCAAACTCTTTGACATTTCTGGAATGTGTCTAACATCGGTCAACTCCCGAACAACTCCATCATGCATGTGAATCTTGATCGACCCAATGCCAACCACCTTGCATGCAACATCGTTACCCATTAGAACACTTCCAGAACTCCGCTCTTCATAAGTCGAGAACCACTCCTTGTACGGACACATGTGAAACGAACACCCCGAATCCAGAATCCACTCCTGTGAAGTTCCCACATGACAAGATGACACCATAAGCAAAAAATCCGACTCCGACTTTGTATCCTCCTTTGCCATGTTTGCATTAGAATTACTTGCTTGATTCTTCAGACAATCTCTTCTCCAAATGCCCTTTTGACCACAAGTGTGACAAGTATCTTTGTTACCGGGTTTCCTTGTCCGTGACTTTGATCTTCCTCTCCTCTGTTTTCCTTTATCTTTGCTTGATCGATCACTATATCTATCACTTCTAACCACATTTAAACCCACCGATTGAGACTCCAGACTATTCCCTGAGGCTTTATAACGGAGTTCACGCGAGTGAAGACCCGATCTCACTTCTTCAAGTGTGATTGTATCCCTTCCGACAAACGACGAATTCACAAAATTCTCATAAGATGGCGGCAACGACACGAGTAAAATCAATGCCGCGTCTTCGTCTTCGGTTTTTACCTCCAGATTTTTAAGATCCATCAAGATCAAATTTAATTCATCTAAATGATCTTTAAGCGCCGAACCCTCCTTCATCTTCAATGAAAACAATCGTTGTGTTAAAAGCAACTTATTCGTCAACGAATTCGTCATATACAGAGATTCCAACTTCATCCATAAGCCCTCAGCTGTCTCTTCATTTGCGACTTCATATAGTACTTCATCGGAAAGTGACAACAAAAGCGTGGAATGCGCTTTTTAGTCCTGCAATCTGAACTCAGGTTCGTCCATGTTTTCGGGTTGTCTACCCGTTAACGGAGTCCAAATACTTTCCCTTTTCAGAAGTGCCCTCATCTTAAGTCGCCATAGACTGAAATTATTTTTACCCGTAAACTTCTCAATCGCTATCATAGGGGGTGCCATTCTCCGTACAATCAAGTTCGTGCCACAAGTTCGAGAATCTCTTTGGTTCAAGACTCCTTTAAGTTCGACACTCCTTTAAGTTCGAAACTCCTTTTAACTTCAAGAACACAACTAAGTTCATGTGGGCTTCACAAATTCGAATGAGATGTCAAATTCGAATTGCGTTAAATTCAAGGTGCCAAGTTCGAACCTCCTTAATTTCGATGGAACCAAGTTCGAACCTCCTTAATTTCGAGGGTGCCAAGTTCGAAATCCAAATTAAGTGCCAACAAGTTTAAAATTTGAAAAAGTCAGACTTCAATTTTTTAAATGCCAAATTCGAATTGCACTAAATTCGAATGATGCCAAGTTCAAATTCCATTAAATTCGTGAGTTGCAAAAGTCAATGTATTAATTCGAGAGGTGCAAGTTCGAATAGACTAGTTCGATATCTCCCAAGTTTGTGGTTATTTAACTTCGAGAGTCACTTCAGTTCGCAACTATCCTTAACTTCGAGGCCTTTAGTAAGTTCGAAACCCTCTAGGTCCGAGATCTCCAACTTTGTTCGTCTCCGGTCGTCTTCTCCGGTTGAACTCGTTTTTCTGGCGAGATAAAATCGCAGAAAATCAAGACCACCCAAAATCGATTTTTAACTCCTTCGATTTGTGTCGTTGATTATCGTCTCCAACCGTAGAACCAAAACCAAGAACCGTGTAACCGAGAAGAACGAAAACAAACAAAGAAAACGATTCTTCAAGAACCGTCGATCACCAACGCAACTCCTTTCAACGAACCTTCGAACAATGATAACGGGAAAATCACACCTCCTACGTAAAACCCAAAGAATTGAAAACGTTTTCCTACGAGTTCTGAAAAGCTTCGAAACAAACCCAACAATGGCGGAACACACCTCCTACGAACTCCAAGAAATGCAACCTTGGCTCGTGATACCACTTTGTTGTGGTTTAATGATCAGTGATATAATCACTGTTATTTTCATGTGTTTTTGTTATGTTTTAGTGTGTAAATATGAGATAATTGGTACTGCTAATGTAGGTTTTTGTGTTTTCAGTTGCTTGGCAAGAAAGTAAAGGAAATGGCAGCTTGAAAGGGGAATTTCGTGCAGGGCGTCCTAGCCAGCGTCCCAGACGCCCAGGAAGACGCCCAAAATTATCTGAAACAGAATCTGAGCGTCCCAGCCAGCGTCCTAGACGCTGGGGGCAACGCTGGTGCGGAAATGTGGCGAAACCTGCAGTTTTTGAGGGAGGCAGTTACCATTTTAAAGGGGGGTTCGCAATTAGGCAGTTTCACACACACAAAGGTGCGATTTTGGGAGAAAAATCAGAGGAGGAAAGCAATCGGAATCAAACGAAGATCAAGCATTGGCATCCGATCGATTGTATTTACACATTACCGGTAGTTTTAATGTTTTCATCTGTGTTTGACATTGTTAGTAAGTTAACCCAAGCTATGCTTGGCTAAATTTTTGTGGTGTTTGTTCTTTAGTTTGCACACTATGGTTTGAATGAATGTTTAATTAATTTCAGTTTCCAATTGCACTTAAAGGGGTTGTGGATCTTATTTGTGAATGAATGGTTGTAATCAACGGGTATTGTATGTAACGGGGTATAGTAATATCATTAGTTGTGCCGGCTCATTAATATGGGGAAGACAATTAATAGACGGTGCATACTTCGTCTTAAGAATATTTGTCGTGAAAACCAATTCATTCATCGGGAAACTGTAAAAGGGATTATATTTGTATGAATAAATGTGAGTGAACAGTAAGTGTATCTGAAATGGTTGATATCCATGTCATTAGTTGTGCCCACTCTCTATAGGGGAGGAAGACAGTCAATAGAGTGGTATACGTTGTTTTGGAACATAAGCTGTAAATTCATGTCACTTCATGTGAATGGAATCCCTAACATTCTGAATTGCCATAGTGTGTATAACGAGAGAACAAACACCCTCTTTCTCTTCCAGTGAACTTCTTTAATTCAATTCTCGTGTGTGACATTGCAACAATAGTAGTTTTACAGTAGGAAATTAGTTCGAAACAAATGATTTTAATTCTAATCCAAACAGTCTCTGAACTAGTTTAGCGACCTATCATTCCCTGTGGATTCGATCCCACTTACCCTATCTATATAGTGTTTTTGGGTTATATTTTTGATACTCATACGACTGGGTCCATCAAAATGGCGCCGTTGCCGGGGAATGGCAGCGCTTGTTTAAGTAGTTTGGATTAACTGTTTCTGTAAATATCCTTGTTTATAGTAGTTAGTTAATTTTGTTTTAGTTTAGTTTACTTTTTAGTATTTTTAGTATTGTTCATTTTATTTAACATTCTGAACAGCAAAGTTCAGAATCTTCACGTGTGTGTGTGTATCTCAGGTATATGCATACTCGTTACTCAGGGCGAACTTCTCCATTGCAATACGAAACAGAAATGAAAGGACTGCGCGCTCATTGAGGAAGCTACACAGAGGTTATTGGCCAAGTGGAGAGACCAGTGGTAATCCGAGCACACTAGAGACATCTGATTCAGAAGAGCAATCCATACATTCAGAGGAACCTGAAAGTGACACCGAACCCATCGTAAACATGGGAGATGATAGGAGGACTGTGGAGTCTCACTACCGACCAGGTGATGTTCCTGATATGTCACCGATACTGTATCCTGAAATTGAGAATGAACCGGAGATAAAGACTCATTTGTTCAGCATCATTCCTCATTTTCATGGAACAAAGAGCGAGGAACCATACGATCACCTAGCAGAATTCTCAGCGATATGCAAGGCTAACAGAGTGCAAAGACTACCCGTAGATACTCTCAAACTACGATTGTTCCCGTTCTCTCTTAAAGACAAAGCAAAGCACTGGTTCACGTCTCTACCAGCTAACAGTATTCGTAACTGGGAGGAGATGAAGAGGGCTTTCCTCAACGAGTTTTATTCGATTAGTAAGACCACTGAAAAGAGGAATGGCATCACCAGTTTCAAGCAAAAGCCGGGGGAACAATTTCATGAGGCTTTCGAGCGCCTGAATGAGATGTTACGGGCATGTCCACATCATGAGGTACCCAAGTGGATGTTGGTGAAGAACTTTTTCGATGGTATCAGCCAAGAGAGCAGAAATATGATTACCGCAGCCTCGGGGGGTACATTCTTGGCCAAAGAGCATGATGAGGCATGGGAATTGTTGGCACAGCTAGCTAAGGGGTCAAAGGTGCAAGCCGGGTCTGAAACGCCAATTGGAGTTCAAGTATTGGGAATTGACAATGCTTGGAAAAGGGATGTCACAACGAATATGGAAGCTCTTAGCAAGAAGTTGGATGTTTTGATGAAAAAGGAGCAGATGGAACAGCGATTACCGGTGATGTGTGTCACTTGTGGGGAGTACACTCACACTTCAGAATTTTGCTATCATGTGCAAGGCGAGCAAGCAAGTGAGATCTCGGGTTTTCGACCAAGGCAAGATAGGTTTGACCCTCATTCAGAAACTTATAATCCTGGATGGAGGCGTCATCCTAATTTTCGTTGGAGAGATGATCAAAGAGCCGAGGAGTATCCAAAACCCAGATTTGATCAAGGGAACCGGTACCCACAGGGTAGGAATTTTTATGGTGGTACATCATCGGGTACTAAGGAAGAAAAGGAACCGGTTGTTCATGAAGCTCCTAAGGATTCAAAGATGGATCAGCTTATGGATTACCTAAAGCAACAATCTTATGTGCAGACGAAGTCAATGGCCAGTCTAGAGAAGCAAATGGGGCAGATCGCAGATCAGCTTACGAAAAGAGATGAAGGTAGATTACCGAGCAATACCCAAGTCAATCCGTCTCATTCAAAAGGCAAAGAAAAACAATCAGTACATGAGGTGGAAGAGTTGAACGAAGTGAGTGAGTTGCAGAAAGTTACTACCTTGCGAAGTGGGAAGAAGGTTGATAACAAAGTTGTGATGCCGGAAATGGAGGATGAAGATAGTGATGTTGAGGAGACTATAGATGATGGAAAGAAAGTTCCACATTCAGAATCTGAGAAGGAGGTAAAGTTGAAGAAGCAAGTTCAGTTTGAGGAGGTTGTGGTGCAAAAAGAAGAGCAGCCAAAGCCTGAACCGACACCTCCATACCCATCAGCTCTAGAGGACCCGAATAGACCAATGTATGGGAAGAAAGGGCCACAGCTAGAGGATCTATGGGACACATTCAATCAGGTAAGGATCAACATTCCACTGGTGAAAGCATTGCAGCAAATTCCGGCATATGCAAAGTTCTTGAAGGATTTGTGCACTCAAAAGCGCAAGTATCCTACGGTATTGCCAAAGCAAATTCACCTCACGGAGCAGGTAAGTGCAGTAGTTTCAAGTTCATTGCCACCCAAGCTTAAGGATCCAGGTTCACCTCCTATCTCTGTTACCATAGGTGATATCAGAATTAAAAAAGCATTGCTAGATTTGGGAGCAAGTGTTAACATACTCCCTGGAAACTTATTCGATCAGCACGATTTAGGAAGTTTAACACCCACAGATGTGGTGTTACAATTAGCTGATCGATCCACTAAGATTCCAAGGGGCATGTTAACCGATGTGATTGTAAAAGTTGAGGATTTCTATTACCCGGTGGACTTTCTTGTGTTAGATTCAGATCAAAGAAGTCGGGATAACCAGCCTGCAATTATTTTGAGTAGGCCATTTTTGGCCACTGTTAATGCCCAAATTAATTGTAGGACCGGTGCCTTGGACTTAGCCTTCGGAAATAGAAAGTTGAAGTTAAATGTTTTCAATGCTGTTTCTAATGTTTCTGATGATTCAGAGTGCTATTTTATAGATTATCTTGATGAGTTAGCAGGATCACAGACATCACTCATGACTAGCAGGGATGAGTTGGGATATGCATTGTCATTCCAAGAGAATGAAAAGGTTGATTGGGGTTGGTTGATGAGCTTAGAAGAGATGTTTGGAGGAACAAAGCCGAGTAAGCAACCTCCATGGTCAATCAAGTTTGAGAAGCTACCAGAAAATCTCCCGGAGTCAAACAAACCGTCTTTGGAGCAGGCTCCTACACTGGAACTCAAGGCCTTACCCACACATCTCAAATATGTATTTCTGGGGCCACAAGAGAGTTTGCCAGTGATTATAGCTTCGGATTTGACAAAAGAGGAAGAGGAGGCACTGATTGAAGTTTTGGGAAAGCATAAGGCAGCTATAGGTTGGACAATCCCTGATCTAAAAGGGATAAGTCCTACCATTTGTATGCACAGAATTATCACGGAGGCTGATAGTAAACCATCAAGGGATGCACAACGGAGACTCAACCCAAACTTGAGAGAAGTGGTAAAAAAGGAGGTGTTGAAGTGGTTAGATGCGGGTATCATTTACCCCATTTCTGAAAGCCAGTGGGTCAGCCCTACACAGACCGTGCCCAAGAAGTCGGGGGTAACAGTGATAAACACCGAAGATGGGCAGATTGCAACCAGACCAGTAACAGGTTGGAGGGTCTGCATTGACTATAGGAAGTTGAATGCAGCCACATCAAAGGATCACTTCCCGTTACCTTTCATAGATCAGATAGTTGAGAAGCTGGCAGGCCAGAAGTACTATTGTTTTCTAGATGGATATTCAGGGTACAATCAGATTCCTATCCACCCTGATGACCAGGAAAAGACCACGTTCACGTGCCCTTACGGGACATTCGCCTATAGACGGATGCCATTTGGGTTGTGTAACGCTCCTGCCACGTTTCAACGTTGCATGATGGCGATATTCTCAGATATGGTAGGAGGCTCGCTAGAGATTTTTATGGATGATTTCTCTATCTTTGATAAGACATTTGAGGGTTCTTTATACCATTTGGAGCAAGTCTTGAAAAGATGCACCGAAACGAATTTGGTGCTGAGTTGGGAGAAGAGCCACTTCATGGTCAAGGAGGGTATTGTCTTAGGCCACGTAGTTTCTGAGAAAGGTATGGAAGTGGACAAGGCAAAAATTCAGCTTATTTCATCTTTGCCACCACCAACTAGCGTTAAGGGAGTGAGATCGTTCTTGGGGCACGCGGGATTCTATAGAAGATTTATCAAGGATTTCAGCACCATTTCCAAGCCGTTGTGTAATCTTTTAGCTAAGGATGCTGAATTTGTGTTTGATGAAGCATGCCTAAAAGCATTTGAGCTATTAAAGGCTAAGCTTACGGATGCTCCCATTTTGCAGTCACCTGATTGGACGAAGCCATTCGAAATCATGTGTGATGCAAGTGACTTCGCGGTGGGAGCAGTGTTGGGACAGAGGGTTGATAAGAAGCCGGTTGTGATTTATTATGCCAGCAAAACGTTTTCTGAGGCTCAGCAGAATTACACTACCACAGAAAAAGAGTTATTAGCGGTTGTGTATGCCTTGGACAAGTTTCGTGCCTATGTATGGGGTGCCAAGGTGATAATCTACTCGGATCATAGTGCATTGAAGTACCTCTTGAGCAAAAAGGATGCCAAGCCAAGACTGATCAGGTGGATTTTATTATTGCAAGAGTTTGATCTGGAGATACGGGATAAAAAGGGGTCGGAGAATGTGGTAGCTGATCACTTGTCAAGGCTGCCCACGTTGGTTCCAAATTCCATTGAAGTGATCAAGGAATCTTTTCCTGACGAACAGCTGTTATTTGTGTCTAAATTGCCGTGGTTTGCTAATTTGGTTAATTATTTTGTGACAGGTAAGACACCGAGCCATTGGACGTCACAGCAGCGGAAAAGTTTCTACGCTCAAGCCAAGTATTACATCTGGGACGATCCTAACCTTTTCAAGATTGGTGCTGATCAGTTGATTAGAAGATGTGTTCCGGAGACGGACCAACTTGATATCCTTACTCATTGTCACAGTTTAGCATGTGGGGGCATTTTAGTGCCAAGAAAACAGCCCATAAAGTGTTAGACTGTGGTTTCTTTTGGCCTTCATTGTTTAAAGATGCATATGAGTATGTTAAGTCCTGTCTGAGATGCCAACAGGTTGGGGGGATTTATAAGAGAGATCAAATGTCCATGGTTCCCATATTAGAAGTAGAAATTTTTGATGTTTGGGGAATAGATTTTATGGGTCCCTTTCCTGTCTCTTTTGGTTTTGAATATATTTTGGTAGCCGTAGATTATGTCTCTAAGTGGGTTGAGGCTGAGGCAACGCGATACAATGACAACAAGGTGGTGTGCAAATTTGTGAAAAAGAACATTTTCTCACGCCATGGGATTCCCCGAGCTATTATTAGTGATGGGGGAACTCATTTTAAAAATTTTCAGTTTCACACCTTGTTAAAGCATTATGGGGTGACTCATCGCGTTGCCACTCCTTATCATCCACAGACGAGCGGCCAAGTTGAGGTGTCCAATAGGGAAGTCAAAAGAATTTTAGAAAAGACTGTTAAGCCTAATCGCAAAGATTGGTCGTTGAGATTAGATGACGCATTATGGGCTTATAGGACTGCATACAAGACCCCTATTGGAATGTCACCTTATAGGCTAGTCTATGGGAAACTTTGTCATCTACCTGTAGAGTTAGAGCATAGAGCTACGTGGGCAATTAGAAATGCTAACTTTGATATTTCTGATGCAGGAAGGATGAGGAAGTTTCAATTGGCAGAATTGGAAGAGATCAGATTGGAGGCATACGAAAGTGCGAGGATTTACAAGGAAAAGACGAAGCATTTCCATGATAAATGCTTGAGAAGGAAGACTTTTGCAGTCGGCAATAAGGTTTGGCTCTATAACTCACGCATTAAATTGTTTCCAGGAAAGCTGAGGAGTAAATGGACGGGACCTTATGAGGTAATTCACGTATATGACAATGGAGCTGTGGAAGTCAGGGATCTTAAGCATGGACATTCGTTCACTGTGAATGGTCATAGGCTTAAGATGTACGTTGAAGGTCCGGTAAGCACTGATGGTAATCAAGCAACCTTGATAGAGGTAGTGGCTCTCAAAGAGCCAATCGACTCATCTCTGTAAGTAAAATGACTACGAATTTTGTGGGTATATTCACTGCAAACCTTCACGAGACTAAACTCGTCCATCTAAGTAATTAGGTGGTTTAAAGGCTTGCTATACGTGCTAAGTATAGTCATGTTCCCTACGAAAATGGTTGTTTTGTGTTTGTTTAAAGTTGTGTTGGTTAATTTAATGTGTGTTTTAATTCGGAAATGAGCGGGAGTGGCCGTTATTGAGCAAATGGGAGTTGGAAAGTTTTTAGAAAGAGTGTTGAGTGAATTTGACGCACCAGCATCCAAGTGGGCGTCGGGGACGCTGAATTTAATTCTCAAACAAAGTGTGAGCGTTCTTGGGACGCTCAAAACGAGGTCAGGACGCTGGAGCCGCGTCTAGGACGCCAGTCAAGACGCTGGGGACGCGGGACATGTGAGCTTAAGTGGGCGGCGTCTGAGTGAGCGTCTTAGACGCTGGAATAAATTCCAAACCCGAGGGTTAGCGTCTTTAGGACGCCGAAAATAGCCGCACGGACGCTAGGGCTGCGTCTTAGACGCTGGGTAGGACGCCTAGGCGATTTTCATCATTTAAACCTCCACCCACCTCATTTATTTTGCACCTACCGTCCTCCCTCTCTCTCTAAAACGCTCTCATCCTTCTCTCTTGCGAAGCCGACGGTTTCCACCATTGTCGATCGCATCCCTCACGCATTCCCTTCTCTCCATCGATCAGGTAACGATTTCAAGTTCATCTCTAGCATTTATGCTTCGCTTGTGGTTTTCATGAACCGATTAGGGCTTTTTGTGGATTTGTGTGTGACTTTTGGAATTCTATGTTGCTCATGTATGTATGTGGTTGTATTTCTCGTATCTTGCATGTACATCACGCACATTTACGGTTTTATGAAGTTAGGGGTCCGATTTTAGAAGCTAGGGTTGTGTGAACTTGTTTGCTATGGGTTGTATGTGATTAAGTGGCATGATGCGTGTATATGTTCTTTGTGGTCATTGTGAGTGTGTGATAGCGTTGATGGTGTATGCTCCAGCCTATGAGTGTGTTGGGTACTCTCACCCATAGAATTTCAGTAACAGCGGTAGTAACCTCCCCCTTTGCAACTAAGTTGGGGAGGGGTGAGTTGTTGCACAGGTTGTTGCTACACTAACCATGTGGGTACATGTTTTTAAGGTCAAACCACACAAACCCACAGTGGTCATGGTGTTTAGTAAGCACAGGATTTCATTGACCTAGGGTTAGAGTGCATTGTCCATCATCACTTCCAGTAGGCATTCATCATATGCATTCGATCCATCACGTGGGGCATAGCATCTGATATGATTTGTATCACTGTCTATAGCCATGACTAGGGCTTCAGCGAGGAAGCAGAAACAAACTGCAACATCCAGCACACGAAAGCGTTCCCGCCAAACCGTGTCCCCAACGCCTTCTCCAGTACGAGAAGTAGAACGACCAGTGGAGGTGCTGGAGATTGATTCGAATTTTAAGTTCCTTTTGGAAAAAGGTGTGCATAGGGACGAATTTAAAGACTACGGAGTTTTCGACGCTTTTGGGCGCTTAGGTTGGTCAGCGGCTCTAGACTGGACCAAGGATGTGATATACCAAGATGCATTGGAGGAGTTCTGCACTACGGTCACAAGGAAGAGAGGTGACCTGTTAGCACCTCTAACTCTTCAGGCAACAGTAGCTGGTCATGAAGTTGAGATTTCTGCGGAGACGTTAAAGCAACTCTTAGGTTTTGATGCCCCTACTGCAGCTGATGGAAGCGTCTTGGAACACGAGCTATGGGATGAGGACAGTCTAAAGGAAATTCCTCTCGTGTCCCCGGGAATTTGGCAGACATATTTGACGACCGTGTTTGAACTCACTCCCACTCAGGCTAGAACATATAATGCCCACGCACGTAAAGATCTTAGGCCTTTAGCTAGGTGTTATGGAAGCTTGTGTTGTATAATGTGCTGCCCCAAAATGTCGACACTACAAGCGTGAAAGTGAAAGAAATCGTGGTTGTGAATGCTTTGTTGACTGGATCACCGTGTATTTCGTTGAGTCATTTGGTACTGGCAAACATCTGGAACTCTATACTCTCCTCTAGCCGCACTGAACTTGTACACGTCCGAATGATATCGGAACTTCTGGAACGTATGCGCACACTTCCCTCCACTCCACGTTTTGCTTTGATTCCCGATCGGGAAAAATACTTCACCAAGCAACTCTTTAGTCGTACTCAATTCATTCGAGCAGGTGATGTGTCTATTATCCGGGATTTGATGAGTGGCTTTGAGACTACCCTAGACCGCCCTCGTTCTCCAGCTGTTTCTCCCGACCAGGTACTCGGTGAATCCTCAACCAATACCACCACTGCTGCAGCATTGGAAGGCATGCAGAAGTGCATTCGGGACCTCACTGCTGTAGTAGGAAGAATGCATGAGCAGTTGCAACACCAGGTAATGATCACTCTGGAACTCGTGGAGAAGAAAGTGGATCGTCTATACGAAATGGCTGAAGCAATAAATGATGCTGCCAAATATGAAGCTGAGTTGCGGGAGCAACAGGTGTTAGCAAGGAGGGAACCCGCACGGAAAGACAAAGCTCCAATTGGTGAGGAGGATAAGGATTTGGTGTAGTTATGTGTGGTTTATCAAGTACTTGGAGTTGGTTTCGTAGGTTGTTGTCATGAAAACATTTTGTTTCTTTTGGGGTCGATGTTTACTTCCGCCGTGTGTGGCGATGAACAATATTCTGTGTACTTAACTCTGACATTGTCTCTTTCTTTTGCTATGGCCTATAATATGCTTGGGTGCCGGTTGCTATTTCTATATCTGATTGTGTGATTTTGTACCCATATGTGTTGCTTATCTGTGCTATTCGTGATGAGGACATCACTTTCCTCTAAGTTGGGGAGGGGGTGTCCAATTTTTTGATTTTGGTGCCCTTTTTGCATATGTGAGATGAATGTGTAACAGGAAACCGTGTTGTGAGCAGCAGGCTATATGTGGATACACTAGTATTTTGATACTAACAGTTCATTACCATGGTTGCGTGTATTGTTGTGCATTTCAGGATTCACTATGTCAGGAGCATCATCATCTCAGAGGCAAAAGAGCATTGCAAAGCGAAAGAAAACAGCTTCAACCACGCCAGATGTGCGCCCTCGTGCTGTATGGGATTCAACTAAGCTTCTGTCCGAGCATGATGAAAGAATTAGGGCAGAATTGTTTATGGAGAAATGGGGGGAGGACACGAAGTTCGTCTATGAGAAAAAGCTAGATAGGGATGAATTCGGCAATTATGGTGTGGTCGAGTTGTTTCAAACCTTGGGTTGGGAGAGAGTGTTGGACTTAGGCGGAGAGGAGTTGTACCCCTTTGTGGTAGCTGAATGGATGTCAAACCTACGACTCGGGAGAGGGGTCGATGACTGTAATTACACCCTAATTGGCATAGTGGGCAATACAGAGATTAGGATGTCAGCCGCAGAGTTGAGGGAAGTTTTTGCAGTAGACACTGGATGCATGAGAGACGGTGAGAGACAGCCTTATGTGTATAGAACCGAGGGATATTTAGCCGGTACAGGGATGATGTACTCCGAGGTCTGGTTGAGGAAGGTTATGGCAGCTTTTGATCTTCCCAGGGATCGGGTATCCAAGTATAGGGACTTCAAACGAGGTGATTTGCAGCCGATGGCTAAGGTACTTCACAAGATCGTGATCACGAATATCTTACCAAGGTCAGGAGATCTGAGCAAGGTGAGATTGAAGGATGTTAGTGTTATGCATGCCCTGCTGACCGGAGAGGAACCCCTATCCTTTGCTTGGGTTGTAATGGACGACTTGTGGAATATGTACAACACCCGGGAGAGACGGGTTATACCTCATATGTGGCTGTTGTCCAGATACCTGAAGGTAAAAGGTGCTATGGCTGAAAATACCCTTGCTAAGTTCATCAAGGAAAGCAGTTTATGGATCAAGGTCAGCTCTATGAAAGATATTGTACTGAGGGAAGCCGAGGACGGGTACGAGATCTATGACACTGAGACGAAGAAAAGTGTGGTGACACCATATCCGGAAGAGGAGAGAATGGAGAGACAACAAAGCAGAGCAGTTCGGAGGGGTGAGGCAGGAGATTTAAGCAACATTGTACAGATGTTATCGAGTTTGAGCACGGAAATCACTGCCATGAGAGTTGAGCAACGAGAGAGGTCAGAGAGACAAGATAGGGTAATGGAGGAGCAGCAAAGGCAAATTAATTGGTTGCAGTCTGAAGTAGGAGCGCAGAGGAGGCAGTTAGATGATATCTACCTAGGTGTAAGGGCCGGTGCATTCCTGAATGCATATATGTATAGCCAACAGTGGCAGTACGAGGACGAGTTGAGGCACTACAGTGATTATAGGGCCAACCTGCCCTACACACCACTGGATAGGTACCAGGCACCAAGGTATGAGACTATTGACAGAGGCACGGGTAACCCGGTGCCACATCCTGCTTTGGCACCATTCCATCAGCCTCCATCTGCACCCCAAACACGAGATCAACATGGTTTTGCGGCTTTCTTCAGTGGCATCTTTGGGCCACCATCCTAGATAAGAGGCAACTCTAGTATCGGGTACTTTCGTTTCATTTCTGTCATTTAATTTATTGCATTTTTCAGTTTTAGTAGTTTTCTTAGGTGTTTAGATAAGAGGCAACTCTAGTATCATGATCACTCCTTTACTGCTTATACATGATTGGTTTGTGCAAAGTGTGAAGATGAGAGTTTAAGAGGGGTGAGCACCCTAGTTTGATAGTTTTAAAAGAAAGTAGCTTTTGGGTTGATGAAAAGGAAGTATGATTGAGTATAAGTGTTTAGCATGGGAGATAGTGGTTGATTCCTTCGTTAATAAATCTTTGGCATTGATAGCAATAAGGGGGAGAGTAAGGTATACATTGCACGGAAAATCTCAAAATATAAAAAGAAAAGAAAAGAAAAGGAGAGTTGAATAAGCTAGCACGTGGCCTAGTAAGTTCGGGAAATTAAGTCCGTGGGGTACCGTCATGCCTAATCACCTAAGACCGTCTGGTTTGGGATCGATTGACTTAAATCCCGTTACATGAACTTGCTAGAAAGCCATGGTTGTAAGTGTTAGCATTGAATCAAAAGAAAAAGAGCAGAAAAGTGCTCTAAAATGAATGTGCAATTGGGTGTTAAGTGAATAACTCGTAACCTTGAGCTAAAAATCAATGCCTACGGATTTATTAGGAAGGAAAACCCATAGTTTGAACATGTTAGCATTTGATTTGATCATTCACTGTTTTATCATGCCACAAGTTGACGCTTTTAAAGTTGGAAAACTCAATCGTTTCATCCTTTTTGTCTCTGTTTTGATGCCTTGTTCGGGACGATCAAGGTGTAAGTTGGGGAGGTTTGATCAGTGATATAATCACTGTTATTTTCATGTGTTTTTGTTATGTTTTAGTGTGTAAATATGAGATAATTGGTACTGCTAATGTAGGTTTTTGTGTTTTCAGTTGCTTGGCAAGAAAGTAAAGGAAATGGCAGCTTGAAAGGGGAATTTCGTGCAGGGCGTCCTAGCCAGCGTCCCAGACGCCCAGGAAGACGCCCAAAATTATCTGAAACAGAATCTGAGCGTCCCAGCCAGCGTCCTAGACGCTGGGGGCGACACTGGTGCGGAAATGTGGCGAAACCTGCAGTTTTTGAGGGAGGCAGTTACCATTTTAAAGGGGGGTTCGCAATTAGGCAGTTTCACACACACAAAGGTGCGATTTTGGGAGAAAAATCAGAGGAGGAAAGCAATCGGAATCAAACGAAGATCAAGCATTGGCATCCGATCGATTGTATTTACACATTATCGGTAGTTTTAATGTTTTCATCTGTGTTTGACATTGTTAGTAAGTTAACCCAAGCTATGCTTGGCTAAATATTTTGTGGTGTTTGTTCTTTAGTTTGCACACTATGGTTTGAATGAATGTTTAATTAATTTCAGTTTCCAATTGCGCTTAAAGGGGTTGTGGATCTTATTTGTGAATGAATGGTTGTAATCAACGGGTATTGTATGTAACGGGGTATAGTAATATCATTAGTTGTGCCGGCTCATTAATATGGGGAAGACAATTAATAGACGGTGCATACTTCGTCTTAAGAATATTTGTCGTGAAAACCAATTCATTCATAGGGAAACTGTAAAAGGGATTATATTTGTATGAATAAATGTGAGTGAACAGTAAGTGTATCTGAAATGGTTGATATCCATTTTATTAGTTGTGCCCACTCTCTATAGGGGAGGAAGACAGTCAATAGAGTGGTATACGTTGTTTTGGAACATAAGCTGTAAATTCATGTCACTTCATGTGAATGGAATCCCTAACATTCTGAATTGCCATAGTGTGTATAACGAGAGAGCAAACACCCTCTTTCTCTTCCAGTGAACTTCTTTAATTCAATTCTCGTGTGTGACATTGCAACAATAGTAGTTTTACAGTAGGAAATTAGTTCGAAACAAATGATTTCAATTCTAATCCAAACAGTCTCTGAACTAGTTTAGCGACCTATCATTCCCCGTGGATTCGATCCCACTTACCCTATCTATATAGTGTTTTTTGGGTTATATTTTTGATACTCATACGACTGGGTCCATCATTTAAACAATGTAATCAATCAACTAGAATGAGAAAGAATAATAAAGAACATGAATCTTTATTGAGAAATCAATGAAATTACAACATGAAAATGGAGAAACAAATTCGAGAGGGAGGGAGAGAAGAAGATTCGTATATATTGAACGCACTGTTTTCGAATATGTGAATGTGAATTGTCTACGTACATATTCATGCACATATATATAGTTTTTACACTAATTCCACTTTAGCCCCTTTATCTATCAGCTAATGTCACCTCTAACCCTTTGACTTTAGTAAAGTCACATTTCCCTTTTATTATTGACAGTTGTTAATGTGAGATTTTAATTCCTAAACTAACTCTTAATTATCTTTTAATGTTTTTTGAAATTAATTAATTTCACATATTTTATTTTCCCAAAATGCCCTTTGTGCACCCTTGTTAGATCATCTGATGCACAAAAGTGTCTCGAGGTGCCCCGATGCATAAAAGTTCTCAATTGAACGTCAATCTATATATATATATATATATATATATATATATATATATATATATATATATATATATATATATATATATATATATATATATATAGGGTCGAGATCCATGGAAAACTATATTAGACTGGAGTACTGGAAACCATATCAAATGCACATGTTCATTATGATAAAATGTTAAATTTCATGTAAAATTATAATATACATATGTTCAAAATTGCATTATGATTAACTAATTCATATCATCTACATGTTCGTTAAGACAAAATGTTTAATTTCATGCAAAAATGCGTAATATACACATGTTCATGCATATTGCACATTTGAACATGTGCATATTGTTATTTTGCATGAAATGGAACATTTTATCCTAATGAACATGTAAATTATGTGAACTAGTCAATAATAATGCACATTTGAACATATGTATATTGTAGTTGTGCATTAAATTTAACATTTTATCGTAATGAACATGTACATTTAAGTTGGTTTTCCAGTACTCCAGTCAAAGATGATTTATATAATCTTGAATATATATATATATATATATATATATATATATATATATATATATATATATATATATATATATATATATATATATATATATAATATATATATAGATTGGGGTTCAATTGAGAACTTTTATGCACCCTGGCACCTCGAGGAACTTTATGCATCAGACTAGCTACCAATGGTGCACAAAGGGTAATAATGTAATACTAAAATAATTCAAAATTAATTTATTTTATAATATTATTTTAAGATTATTAGGAGGCAAATTAGGAAATCGAATCATCTCATTAAATACTATCCATATTTTCCTCCCTCTTTCTCTCTTTCTCTTTCTCTCTCTCTCCTCTCCCTTTCTCCATCTCTAAATCCGTCACCACCTTAGGCCATCACCCTCTCTTCCTCTTTCCGGCCGTGACCACCTCCTTCTCTTCCTCTCTCCGGCCACCACCCTCACCAACCCCTAACCGCCATCGCACGGCGCCGACACTCTCTTCTTTTTTCGGCCTCCTCATTCTCTTCTTCTTTTGGCCGTCCTCTCTTTTCATGGTGTGGGTTCTCGACTTTAATGGGGATGATAAACGATGGTAGTCCGAAGATTTTGAATAAAGGTTTTCATGGTTGTTCGAATGTTTGAATGTTTTACATGGTGGTTTGAATGAACAAAGATAGTTTGATTTTCATGGTGATGAAAGATTTAAATGTTTGAATGAACAAAAATGAAGAATATATGCATTTTGGATTTTAATGAAGATATGGATTTTGATGAAGATATGCATTTTGGATGAAGATATACATTTTGATGAAGAGATGCATTTTGAATTTTGGATTTTTTGGATTTATGATGAAGAGATGTATTTTCGATTTTCTGATGAATATATGGATTTTGGATTTTATAATGAAAAGATGCATTTTGGAAGGTATGAATGTTTGTTGGAACGGAGAACGATTAATGTTTGAATGAACGATGCATCACGTTAAATTAAGGTGCATTTTGGATTTTTGATGAGGAGATGCATTTTGGAAGGTACGAATGTTTGTTAGAACGATATACAATTCATGTTTGAATGAACGATGCATCACATTAAATTAATGTTTTTGGATAAACACGTTGATGCATCACGTTAAATTAAGGTTTTTGGATGAACGATGCATCACGTTAAATACGAAGATGATGAACACGAAGATAATGGATGAAGATGATGAACACAAAAAATGAACAACAACGATGCATCCGAATCTTCATCATTTTCTTTGAATTTGTATTATTTCTGTTAATTTTGGAAGTGTAATAATTAAATAAGGATCGCATAATTCCTGTTTTACCCCTCCGCGAATTTCATTATGTGCACTTGATGCATAAAACTTTCTATTTAATTACCCTTTTGCCATTTGATCTAACCCACACATTATTTTCATCCAAGGGACAGTGGAGGTTCTTTTGTGCCTCGATGCACAAAAGTTCTTAATGGAACCTCCCTCTCTCTCTCTCTCTCTCTCTCTCTCTCTCTCTCTCTCTATATATATATATATATATATATATATATATATATATATATATATATATATATATATATATATATAGAGGGAGATTCAATTGAGAACTTTTATGCATCGAGGTACAAAAGAACTTATATCATCCATTAGATCAAAAAATTGTATGGATTAGATTAATGGCAAAAGGGTAAATAGTTGTACAATTTTATTCATCTTGTGCATTATAGAAACAAACAAGGAATGGTATTTTGGGGAATGTGCATACCTCATTAAATTTAATATTTCAACAAATAATCAAATAATAAATGCTAAATAAATTCAATTGATACATTTTCAAATTTAACAAAAATTACACAAATTCAAAAAAGATGATGGAGATCGATACATTTCATCGTTAATCGTGTTTATCTATGCATCGTGTTAAAAAAAAGACGCATTTTTAAAAAAAAATACACAAATTTATTTATGCATCGTGTTCAACTTGTTCATCATTCATCTATGCATCGTGTTCGTCGTTCATATTATTCATTCATCTATGCATCGTGTTCAACTTGTTCATCATTTATCTATGCATCGCCATTGTTCATCATCCATTTATGCATCATCATTGTTCGTTGTTCATCATTCATCTATGCATCGTCATTGTTCATCATCCATCTATGCATCATCATTATTAATCGTTCATCATCCATCTATGCATCATGTTCTTCATAATCATCATCGGTTGTATCTCTTGTTCATGTTCATCATCATCGTTATTCATCGTTGATCTTCTTCTTCAAATCATCATCACTGTGAAAATTATGAAGAACACGATTAAAGAGATAGCGAGAGAGAGAGAGAGAGAGAGAGAGAGAGAGAGGTAGAGATAAATGGGGAGGAAAATGAGGAATGTAGTTAATATGAGATTTTAATTCAAAATGTAACTCCTAATTATCTTTTAATGCTTTTTAGAAATTAATTAATTATCATATCTTTAGTTTTCCCTAAATGCCCTTTGTGCACTCTTGGTAGATTATCCGATGCACAGAAGTTCCTTGAGGTTCTCGATGCATAAAAGTTCTCAATTGAACCTCAATCTATATATATATATATATATATATATATATATATATATATATATATATATATATATATATATATATATATATATATATATATATATATATATATATATATATATATATATATATAGAGATGGGATCATTGCAGAACCTAAATTTAGTGTAGAACTGTAGAACCAATATCGTCCATAGATTAGAATAATCTAATGGTTTTGATTAAAAGAGTTAAGTTTGGAATTAGTGAAAAAAAGATTGGTAATAGTGATATTTTAATTCTTGGAGGGGTAAAAAAGGAAAAGATTGGAAATAGCAAAAAGATTGACATTAGCAAAATAAATATCTTTTTTCTTTAAATTAAAATAACATTAATATTATTAATTTTTAAATCAAAAAAATTATACCATAAAAACGAGAATTTTATACTCTTTAAAACGAGACCGGTCATGATATATTTTTTTCGAAAAAATTTTACGTGTTTATTTTTCGTAAAAAAAAATTACCCAGACCACGATGCAATATATCATGGTGAGATAATGAGATCATTCGATATCGAATGAACACTTTGATATCGTATATTTAACGTCAATGCAACACTGCATATACGCTCATTATTAACAGAGCTAAAATAATAGTCACAATTAGTAGTCAAAGTTGGTGGATTTAACGAGAACGGTTATGATATATATTTTTTATTTTTCGTAAAAAAAATTTTACCCAGACCACGATGCAATATATCATGGTGAGGTCATGAGATCATTCGATATCGAATGAACAGTTTGATATCGTATATTTAACGTCAATGCAACATTGCATATACGTTCATTACTAACAGAGCCAAAATAACAGTCATAATTAGTAGTCAAAGTTGGTGGATTTAACGAGAACGGTTATGATATATATTTTTTTATTTTTCGTAAAAAAAATTTTACACAGACCACGATGCAATATATCATGGTGAGATCATAAGATCATTCGATATCGAATGAACACTTTGATACCGTATATTTAACGTCGACGCAACACTGCATATACGTTCATTATTAACAGAGATAAATAATAGTAAAAATTAGTAGTCAAAGTTGGTGGATTTAACGAGAACGGTCATGAATATATTTTTTTGAAAAAAAATTTACGTGTTTATTTTTCGTAAATTTTTTTTACCCATACGACCATTCGATGTCGAATGAACACTTTGATATCGTATATTTAACGTCGATGCAACGCTGCATGTCCATTATATATTAAAAGAGTAAAAAAAAAAAGTCAAAGTGGACAGTCAAACTTGATAGGCTGCTATTAATTCAATGTTAATTGTATAATTACCATCTTATCCCTAGTGTTATATTATAATCTAATGGTTTAGATTGGTTCTATGGTTCTGCACTAAATTAAGGTTCTGCAATGATCTCATCCCTATATATATATATATATATATATATATATATATATATATATATATATATATATATATATATATATATATATATATATATATATATATATTAATGATCCAAATAGATTGTTGGTTAAGTTTTAAGATCTGAAAATATGTAATAATGCCTATGAAAATGTTCATCTCCTTCAAAGCTTCAAGAACACCACTAATGGAGTTCATTTTAAAATTTTATAAATCTCGCAGGTAATCATAAAACATCTGGATAATATTAAGAAACAAAACTATATATGGATATATGATTTGATTTAAGAATTTAATTTGAGTTTTGAGGCCATTTAAGTTATTTCCATGATTTTTGGATGATTTAGTTTTGAATAAGAATGTAATAAAAATTAATGTTTTAAGTGTGTGTGTTGTGGGAGTGGCCGGAGGTCAACGGCCCTGCCGCCGCCGCCGCCGCCGGCCGGTGGCTGGCCCGTCGTATCCTCCCTCTTGCCGTGGCACTCTGTTCTCTTTATAGCCGCCCCTATTTTTTTTGTTCTCCCCTTTCGGTTCGTTTTTGTTCCCAGCAAGCAAACAAACAGATACATGATGTGAGGGTTGGGCTTGTTTCTTCGTGTGGGCAGGTAAAGCCGAAATATGGTTCTGGGTAGGGCTTAACCCCATAACTGACTTGGGTTGGGCGATCCATCTGCTCCCTCTCGGTACACTGTACAAATGCAACAAACTTATTTGTGGGAGGCTTTTGTCTGCCTTTTTCTTTCTTTCAGCAGCACCTAAACAAAAATAAATTAAATGGGTTGTGGACTTAAATAAATTAGGAATAGTTGGGCCTACATTATTGGTTTCTTTATGGGCTGGTATATTAGGATCCAAGATCAAATTATTATAAATGGACTCAATAACTAAGTGGGTTGTCAAATAAATAAGAGTTGGACTTTATAAATTTAAATTGGGTTATTGAATTATTTATTTTGGACCAATATGTATCTAGTATTTTGGTTGTTTGATTGAGCTATAAATTATTTAGTATTTCAGATTTAAACATCCAATTTAGTTAACTAAGTTATAAATCTAATTACTATGGACTTGACCATTTCCAAATAAATCATTGTTGTAATATTAAGATAAAAATATATATTCTAAAATAAACTTTTATTTGATAAAAGATTTGGTAGTTAGCTATAAATTCGAGATAATTAATCAGTTTAAACTACTTTAGCCAAAATAGGTTCGAGACCTATAATTGTAGGCTAAATAACCCAAAATTAAAGTTTTATAATTTTAAAGATTTTGTCACATAAATAAATAATTATCGTTTTAGCCCCCCGAACCTTGGAATTTTAGGCCAATCAAGGTTAGATAAATAAAAATAGTGACGGTTAAGCAATATGCCTATATTATCAGGTTGTTAGTTGAGTGTGGTGGATTCTGATATTTTGGTTGGCCGTGTTTTCTTTGAAGGAGCTTCGAAGAAATAATTTTGGTAACAGATTTATCTACATGATAAGTTATACATGTTTATGCATATTTATTATATTCACTTCATTTGTATCCCTACCATGTTATTATCATCTTCATGATTATGCCGATCACATGATATATTTACCATACCCTTCTGTTAGAAATCTATGCCTATGTGTAAGCGCGAATTCCCTGTATGATTATTTGTACTATACGATGTGGATTTAGTTATCGACGCTAATGTGTGTAGGCCGGGTCGGTTAGCCCCAAGTTTTTGGTTAAATCGGCGCCAGCTCGGATGAGGGGTTATGCGGTTTAACCAGCACCCGCTCAGATGAGGGGTGCGACGTCAGCTCGCACGAGGGGCGTGTAGGAAAATATTGAACTCATGCTTCGTTTCTATTTCATGCATATTAATTTACATATGTACTGTTATGCCTTTGAATCTTGTTACTCTCTGGGCAACGGCTCACCCCGGTTGTGGGGACTTATATTTTAGGTGGAGCGGATAAGGGTAAGGCTCCCGTTTGAGATCTTTGCCTCCGTTGACCGAGGCGCTAGCATTTTTTTGTATTGCCTTTTGAGGGTCGGGTAGAACCCTAGATGTATTGACATGTAAACTTAAACTTATTTAGCGTACTCTGATTGATGTAATTTAGTATGATGGGTGGTTGTTTTATTTATCAATGTATGACTTTATAAAAAATTAAATTATCCCGTATTTTTTAGGTATGTTGCGCTATGAATGGTGGAAATTTTAGTTTTAAAATATCTGGTCCTTTCATGAATTATCTCTTCCTTTGTGTTCTTGAAGTGTGGAGGTAAGAAATCATTGATTTTGGCTTCTAAATTTCGTATTATATGATGTTATAATCGTGGAATTAGCTTCTAAGCCTATAGTGTACAGTTATGTATCGGTTTTATGAGTTTTCCATGCCTGGAAATCGAGTTGTGGGGTATTTTAACCCCTGGGCAGCCATGCACGACGAACAGAGCAAACCTGCTCCTCAGGAGCGCGGTCGCGACCCCCCTGAGCGCGGCCGCGATGGGTTCTGTGGCGGCGTGGGTCGAGTGTGACCGAGATCCAGAGCGCGGGCTGTGATGGTCAGCGCGGGCCGCGATTGTGTGAGAGTGGGCAGCGATCAGGGGTTGTGGAGCGGGATTCTGTATAGGCTTTGGGGCTTGTTTGGGGTTGCTTGTTGGGTCCGGTTCAGTTACAGAGTTGTATTCAGGTCTTTTTTGTATATCAGTTGGGTCCGAATTAACAGTATAGAATCCACGTGTTTACAGGGACAAGCAGACAGCGAGCCGAGTCAAATCAGGGATTTAGGGGTTCACTAAATCTGTCAGAACAATCAGGTGAGTACTCGAGTTCTTTTCAAAATGCACGTCTCTTTTAAGAGTTCAGTTGTGTAGCTATTGTGTATCTATTGTGTATTGTGTATGAGACAGGACGTGAACCTCATGTATGCTTCTATTCTTGTTACATGTGTGTCTATTGTGCATGAGATGAGATCCAAACCAGTGAGTCCATGATGAGTCCCATACAGACAGTGACTCGCGATAAGTGATCGCGCGGGCTGACTGTCCCTAACAGTTTTTTAGAGCGTATATATACGACAGGGCATGTAGCCAGGTCGCTCCTGAGCTACAGGGTTTTGCTAACTACTGCTACGTGCGGTTTGTTAGCCGGGGAAGTGTCCCCACAGAGATTGTGCACAGAGTTTCGGATCTCATGCCTTTAGTGATCATACCTAAGATATGTGTTGATTGCCAGGGACAGTGATAGGGACTTCCATTTGTATTATGTGCTATGTATTGTGTTCTGTGTTTATTCTACAGAGTCTAACCCTTGCGTACTCACGAGCTTTCCAGCTTACGTCTTCGAGTCTAACATGTTCAGGGAATATAAAAGGGGATCAACAGCAGCAGCCGCCGAAATAGGACGTGGGATTACTTGAAGACTTTTGTATCTGCCTCTATGTAATGAGTATATTAGTTCTGCCTGTGATAGCTTCCTTTGGAATGTTGTAAAGCAGTATTATGTGTATGTATTCAATGTGTATCTTTGATAGCCGGTAGGGTTATACTAGCTTAATCAAAGTTGTTAAGTGTACTTACTTGCGGTTACTCTGATAACCGTTTGTATAAAGTTTTAAGTTATCAGTGATTTGTGATAACCTCTGACACGTGTTACATGGATTATATATGCGTTATTGCAACTTATGATATTGTGTTAACGTGACATTATGGGATTTAGGAGGGCGTTACAATATTTAACGTCACTACTTATCAACAAGCATCACAATCAGTTTTCAATCACTTATCACTTGTGTAATATAATGACACCTCAAATAATAAATTGTTATATAAAACAAATTCTTAGGGGGCCTTTGGTTCGCGGATTTCTTGGGATTCACTGGGATTTGCATTTAAAATCTTGTGTTTTGTTCACAGATTTAAGTAAGGATTTAAAATCCCAGGATTTCGTAAATCCCTTCCTTCTTTGAAATTAAAAAACTCAGCCTCCCCCCTTGGATTTTAAATGTAACACCCTCTTTGCACAATAAAAGCCATGTCAGTATAATATCATAAGTGACATTATCACATGTGACACCCTTGCCACATTAACCACCAATTACCATTCACCCAGGATTATTCACCAACAAACAGATATATAATGATCTGATACCTTAATTAAAGTGCGGAAGCAAAATACATATTAAAATAATACAAATGTGTCAAACACCCTACGGTGCTACATAGGTTACACATCTAAGTCTACAAATCCAAATGTATTACATCATCCCCAAATTTATTACAACATTGTTTCCATAGAACAAATACCAAGGTAAACGGTAGAAATCTTCAAATACTTCAATAGATTTTCTAGCTAGATGGTCCAGCTGTAGACTTCCCTTTTCCTGTAAAAAGTCAACAACTGAAGGGGTAAGCTAAAGCTTAGTGAATACCATATGATTTTACACATTCTACAAATCATTATGATGCCACCCAGGGTAACCGCGGTAACACATACCGTATACCCCACACGTACTCCAAGTACGCAAACCTGAGCCGCAGCTCCTTCGAGCTGACACTCGGCATAAGAAAACCAACCATCTGAGGCAGACATTACATCGGGGATGACCTACTGTCTATCCTGACCATAGAGGTGTCAAACTCTTGGTCATATAGCACGAAAACATCAGAGTACAGATGCGACCACGCAGGTCCATCGAAAGGATGCACAACAAATGAATGGACATGCAACAAATATGAATGTGCATCAACATTTACGCATGTTAGTAGAGTGCCAAACGAATATGAAACAACATGCCTCAGCAGGCAATGCAAACATAATGCAGATGCAGCAATGTTAAAATCAAAGGTACTCACAGTGGGTGCGTTATTATCTTTATTCAAATTTTATTTCTCCTCGGGATTTCAACCGGATCCATAAAGTACCCCACTGTGGGTTAAACAACACCACAAGGGACCTGTTAATTCAGTTGTAACAACACATTGTGTCAATAACTTGTTTAATCTCATAAAACTTAATTTTATAATAATTGCAAAGTTTGGTCCCAATTTCGGATCTATGTCCGAATTCGGACCCCACCCGAATTCGGATCCCCAATTCGGATCCTCCATAAATCCCAATTCGGTCCATACATATAAGCCCCAATTCGGACTCCATTAATTTCGGACCATTGAAATTTCGGACCTCATGCTAAATTCGGGCACATCCGAATCCGGTCCCCAACCGAATTCGGATCCCCATCCAAATTCCAATACTTAGAAATATTTTGATATATTAATTTTCCAGAAATCCGGTCCTCATCCGAATTCGGACCAGATCCGAGTTCATCTCGGATCCGAATTCGGATCCCACCCCATTCGAATTTGAGCCTCAACCGAAATTTCAACACTTAGAAATTATTTTGCTAATTTTGAACATCAACATTTCGGATCCTGTCCGAATTTGGTCCGGATCCGAGTTCCTGCCAGATCCGAATTCGGACATCCGAGTTCATCTTGGTGCAGTCTTGATATTTTCCAGATTTAATCCAAGTCATTTTTGGTACTAATTCAATACGTGAAATAACTTACACCAACTAAAATACACTTGATTACAACCATTTTAACACTATTATTAACCTCTTTCATGCATCAATTCACACCCTTTTTAACCATTTTTCATCATCCATCGACCCACACACTAAAACACACACTAAATGCTCAAATCCATACTTTTAATTCGAATCAGGAGCTGAAATTTAATATGTAGCATCTTATACACTAGATTTAAACAAATCCATAAAAATATCACACATGCATCAACATCTTCAACACCAAATTAATATTTCGGATTTTAACAAATCCGAACTAAAAACCATCAATTTCAAAGAATTAGTGAAATGTTTACCTTAAATCGATTCTTGCAGATGTTTTAGTTTCTCCCAAACAACCTTAATCCAGATTTTCAGCTTCCAAATCCAAGCTTTTGATGATCTTGATCTTAGAGAGAGAGTGTGAGAGAGCCGAGAGATGAGAGAAAGATTTCTAGTGAGAGAGTGTGATAGGTGGAAATGAAAGACCTTTGGTCTTTTATTTCAAAATTCCATTTTAACACCTTTAGTCCCTCAACTCATCAGATCCCATCTAATACTGATTTATAAAAGATTTCTATCTTTTATTTATTATCCTTAATACTTAAATAATTATTTTTCACTTAAATAAATTGAAATTTCTAAATTTCCAAATAATACAACAACTTTATAATTAATCCAAATTCCGTACCAACTTTCATAATTTAACTTAAATTACAAATTTAAACTTAAATAAACTTCAAATATAATAATTTAAATCCGAGGATGTTACAACATTGGCTCCACCACGCTAAACTTCGTCCTCGAAGTTACTCGGATTCGAAAAATTGCGGATATTTCTTCAACATATCAGACTTAGTCTCCCAAGTATGATTTGCTCCTTTGTGATGCTTCCATCGTACAAGCACCATCTCTATTTCTTTACTTCTCAATTTCTTCACTTTCGTATCTAACACACACTCCGGCTATTCTACATACCGGAGCCTTTCATCAATATGCAGCTCAGTGTGGTCTGCCCAATCCTCGTTTTCGGTTGTGAACAACTTTCTAAGGTTACCCACATGGAACACCGGGTGTATGCCCGACATTTCTTCAGGCAACTCCAACCGATACGACTGATTTCCTACTTTCTCAGTAATCCTGAATGGTCCGACGAATCTCGGAGCCAGTTTGCCTCTCTTCACGAAACGAGTAACACCCCTCATTGGTGATACTTTCAGATACACCCAATCATTTACCTCAAAGCTGATTGGTTTATGCCTTCTATCGTAATAACTTTTCTGACGATCCTGGGCCGCTTTCATATTCTGTCTAACTAGCTATATCTTTTCATTTGTCTCTTGTAACAATGCCGGCCCAGCAATCGGCGTTTCACCGGTTTCCCTCCAACATGTAGGAGTCCTACACCTTCTCCCATACAATGCCTCAAACGGTGCCTTCCTTATCGTCGCGTGGTAACTATTATTATATGAAAACTCGATCAGTGGCAAATGATCGTCCCAATTACCACCGAGATCCAGTATGCACGACCGCATCATATCTTCCAGCGTTAGGATAGTCCGCTCACTCTGACCATCAGTTTGCGGACGGTAAGCTGTACTCATTGCTATTCTCGTACCCAACCCTTCTTGTAAAGCCGACCAAAAATTGGAAGTAAATCGGCTGTCCCGATCAGATACTGAGAAAAACAGTTTCTAACAATTCAATCAACACAATACAATTAATAAGAACAATCAATGTAATCAAAACTAACCGAATGATTGGATTGATGATCTGATGATTACAAAATGAATATTGCCAATCTTCTCGTGTACAGTGCTGCTGCTTTCTAATTGAATGCGTACAAAATCTGACAGATCTATATATTTTTCTAGAAAGTCAACATTACTATTTATATACAATTACACAATATAAGGAAATTACATATTAAGTCCCTAGACTTTAATCTTTCATCAATTAAACATATTCCAACAATCTCCCCCTTTGATGAAAGAAGCAAAGTCTTCATGTTGACAATCCAAGCTTCTGTTCAAATCTACGAACACTTTTTCTGTCTGACAGCCTCCATTCAATCTTAGAGATAAATTCAACCATGAGTTTTCTATCGTTAACTGACAGAGCACCTTTCTTCGTCTTCCTCTTCTGATCTGCTGCCAGTTTGCCTTTCAGACCAGTCAACACTTTAATCAAGGTTCCGTCAGAAAACTTATTCAGTTCAACACTCCTCATGGCTCTCAATCTTTTATTTCTATCTTTGTACATGACAGCTGGATGTTTCACCATTATAACTTGAAATTCTTTAAGCTCACCAGCAAATTTAATATCTCTGTGAGGCGCAGTCATGTTTATCTTCCTCATCCCTCTCTCAACTCCAATCTGTAAATCTTGCACTGACATTAATACCAGTTTGGTATGCATAAAATGAAATAATGTCTTCAGCGCAAATCTACAGTGTTCGTTCCTTTTATTCCTGCACAATTCGTCAAAAAGATCTTCAATATCGACCAAGTGCATGTTGAACATGTCGGCTTCAGTGAATACATACGTGTTTCCGTCAGATCTGGTAACAGTAAACTTCGGATAGAAAATCTTAACAAATCTTTCCTTTTCAATCAACACCAGATCTACTATCCTAAAGTCACTTTTCACCTTCTCAACCTCTTGAGTCTTATTTCTTAAGAAACTGGCATAGTTGACCAGATTTGGCATGTTCGGCTCTAAGACTCGGAATAACTTGAGAAATGAACAAGGAGCTTGTTTCTTGCAAAAAATCCTTTTCTCCAAAATATCTTCAATATAAGGCATCTTGTTCCTTTTTCTGATGAATTCAGCAGATCTATTCTCTGGAAGCTCAAGTTTCTTCACCTTCTTTTTACTGATCTCATCCTTATTCAACAAAGTCAGCATGTCTTGTATTTCTCTCTGAACCACTCGTTGAGCTTCAAATCTGAGTCTATGTTGTTTCTTAGACTCATCAGCAAGCACATACTCATTGAAAAATCTGTCCATTACTTCAACTTCATTTAAAACAACTGTTTCTTGAGCCACACTGCTCTCAACAGGGAACTCTTCAAATTCTTCTTTCACTTGAATAACCACCTCAGGCTTTTCAACCGTTGGTGTCAAATCAGAATCCTTCAAAATCTCTTCAACTAACCCTTCCTCTTCCTCAATTCTATCAGCTCTGAAATCCACATCAGTTAAGGCAATTAAATCATCATCTTCTGACACTTCAATGTACTCCTCCCTTTCTTCTCCTATACCTTGAATCCTTAAATCTTGATTTTTCTCTTGAATGTCTTCATCTGAATCAATATATTCTACAAACTGATAGATATCAGACTGAATGTTCAAAGGAACTGGAACATCTTCATGAAGAATCAATCCCAGCTCTCTTTGTTCACCAGCTGATTCTTTTGAGCCTCCAGCTTCTTTCCCTTGAACTTCTGCCTCCTTTTCTGGATATGTAATCATTAAAATTCCAGGCGTCGGTTCATCAAGCTTTCTCCTCTTCTCCCCCTCATGAGGAGCATCATCGGAGTCCTCATCATGCTCATCATGTTTGCGTTTCGACGAGGAAGCTTGAACTTTACACGTCTCTTCTACTGCAGCTACTCTTTCAGACAAATTTCCTAAAGCCGTGACCACTGTATTCTCTAAACTGATCATTCGTTCTCTCATCTCGTCAAATTGATCAAAAACAAAATCTCTTAACTCTTCCTTCAACTCCTCTATTGCTAGTTTTGATTCATCTCTTTTAACAGACTCCTCCGCAACATCTTTTCCCTTCAAAAACTTTTGAATATTAGACATTTGAGCCATGACCTCAGCCAGTTGATTAGATACATGCGTGTTGACTCCTGAAACAACTGCATTCAAGGCTGTTGACAAAGTTGATTCAGTCACAAACGGGGATAAACTCACTACTGGGTCACGGAGACTTCCAGTTGACACAACAGTTGAACTGGTAAACAGAACTTCTGTGTGGCCAGTGCTCAGAGTCGGTATTTGCGTTTCTCTGACTGGACTTCCTCCCTCTTCAAGTGACGGAGCAACAAATGCTTCCGTTACTAAGGGAGTTCCGGTGGGAACACGAAGTTCAGCCACACTTACTTCAACACATGAAGTCGACTCAAGTGTCCTACTGTGTATAGGATCTAGACTTTGTGCATCAAATGAAGTCGTACACACGGGCAACTGTGTACTCAGTTCAATATCCATCAAGTCCAAGTGACTCTCGGATAGATTATGTGATACATCCCTGTGAGCAATTGAAACAGACTCCTGTTGAGAGGAGACTGAGTGGCTAGATGGGTGTGCAGACGTCAGCGGGATACTGACTTGTTCAATGCTAACTCTCATAGGAGAGCTAACAGTAGATGTGGGTAATTCCCGGCTTTCTGGGCTTATGGGCACCCTCACACTCTCTACATCTATTTGTTCAATCTCAAGCATCATTCCCCCTCCTTCATGATGATCACCACCATCATCACCATCATCATCATCATCATCATCACCCTCACCTTCTTCTTCTTGAATATCCGATAGAGTCCTCTCAGAATCAGATTTTTCATGTTCTTCCTCACCACCCCTCACACTACCTTCACCCTCACTCTCAGAATGGCTAACCTGAACTTCAGCCCCTTGCTGAGGTTCCGCTATCCTTAAAGCTCCTGGGCTAAGAGAACCCGGTTCTTGGGTCTCTATGGGAGCATGATCTATTCTGTATAAGCGCACATTCTCACTTTCTTGATCTGCATACTTTAGCAAATATTCAGGAATTGGCATTATGTTTGCATTTGGAGAGTCTGGTACTTCATGTAGACTCATCATGACATAGTCTGGGCATCGTTGAGAGTTGGCTCGCTTAGGAATATTTTCATTTGCCCTTAAGATCCCTCGAATAAGGATCTGTATAAATCTCTGAAGTGGCACAAATTTCCTTGCTCGATTTGTTGTTTTTGCAAGCACAACCTCCTTCAGATCCTCCCATATGCACAGAGCAAAGTCATAATGTTTATTAAATGCTATCCCATGAAACATTCTTAAGCAGTGAATGCTGCATCTGTCAATCCCTGTATGCTTAGATGTCATACACCTATTGATGATCCCAAATAGTGTATACCATTCGCCATTCAATCCATTTCTGTGAAACTTGGAGCTCTTTGGTAATGGTTTTGAATATCCCAAACAGATCAGGTCATGTACCAGCTCTTCATCAGACACAAAATCTTCAAAGTCTGCCAATTCTGGGAAGTTCACAGTGTCAATACGTCTCGGAAGAAACAAGTTATGACGCAGTCTTGCTAGGGTGATTTTTGTTTTGAACTGGTCAATTGTTACTTTGAAATGGTGATTTCCGTCTGCGGGAACAAATTTGACAGTGTGCCAAAATTGTTGTAAGTATACTTGAGGAATAGACGGTTTGTATTGTAATAGATATCCTAGTGGATGACCTTTCAAAATATCCACTATGATAGGATGGCTGACTTTGATGACTTTGGTATCAAGACGATGATTGTTGTCACGAAACGGAAGGCAATGTTTTGGTTTAACTAGTTGGTTATCAGGAATAATTTGGGCTTGTGAGGAACGGGCTACAGAAGTTGATCGGACTGGGGTAGAAACAAGAGTATGGTTTGATGATGATTGAGCATCAGATGAATTGGAATTCTGGGATTGTACAGGAGATGCCATTTGAATACCTGTAAAAATGAAATTCATGTTAGATTTACCAAGTACACAAAGTACAATCTTCAAAATGTAGAAAAACTTGTAACATTTTATCAGAAATTGCAAAAACTTGTGATTTTCTGTTTAAAGCATCGGGATTCCTGACAATAATTGAAAAATTACTGAGAGAATTCCAAAGTCAATCGTTTAGAGACCAATGTTAGAAAAACACAAATTTATAACAATTTCAAAAAAAATGTGACAGTTTTTCTTAAAACTTCAAAATTTTATACTTAGAAAAATTTTCTGATAAATCTCGAATAAACCTATACAATTCTCGAATGTCACTGTAATAATCTCGGGTGTCACATGATACAACTCGAATGATGATACTATCAAACACGACTAAGTCTAAATACAACTCGAATGATATGTGCATGAAACTTGAATAAGACACTATAAAACTCGAATGAAGAGTTAAGGAAACTCGAATGTCTAGACATAACTCGAATGAAGTTGGACACAACTCGAATAAAGTTGGACACAACTCGAATGAAGTTGGACACAACTCGAATGAAGTTGGACACAACTCGAATGACTCTTGAAGTTCCTCGAGTGAAGTAACATGAAACTCGATTAGGTCACAACATACATGAAACTCGAATGTAACATGTATGAAACTCGAATGAAAAATGAAATTCAAGACCCAACTCGAATGACTAAGTCATTTTCTCGATTATAACATAGACTCAACTCGAATAAGCTTGAAACACATGTTCTGTAAAAAATTTTCTAAGTATTACATCCACATGTTTCTCGAATGAAGCATGATGCAACTCGAATTATGCTTAGATAGAACTCGAAAGACAATGCATTACAACTCGAATGAAACTGTTATTCAACTCGAATGACACTGTCATTCAACTCGAATGACACTGTCATTCAACTCGAGTGACTCTTTAAAAAAAAAAAAACTCAAATGGAACTGTTATTCAACTCGAATGATACTTCAAATAAACTCGAATGATACTGTATTCAAGAAATGTCTTTTCATGTTTTTCGACAAGTCTAAAACACACTGAATTTGAGGAATTTAATTTCAAAAACATATTCAGTGTTTTAACACTTGAACCCCCTTCGAAAATGAGTTTTAAACACATTTGTTTTACTGAACTTTGAACAAAAACAACTTTAAAGTTGTTAAAAATTCAAATTTCAGAAAAATCAAAAATGTGAAACTGTTCGATTGAAAAATTTCTGATTGTGTGTGTGTGAATTGAAAATGACTTATGAAACTTCAGATTCATAGTCATATTGTCATTGTGGACAACAACACACATTTAATTTCAGTTTCAAGAATCATTCATATGATTCACCATTAACGGCCAAGAACTCAAGATAAAACCGACGAACACATATTTACACTAGAACAAACACTCTGAAGATATGCACAAACAAACTGAAAAAATAAAGAAAAACAAACTTTTACTCACAATTTTGATGCAAGAAAAACGTCGGTGGGTTTTTGAGGTTTCTTCAATGTTAAGAAATCTTGTTGGAGAAGATGAAGTTGAGTTTCCGAAAAAAAATGATTTGAATTTGAAAATTCAAATTTATAGAGAAATTGAGCCGGCCCATTTTTCAATTTTAAACAACCCGGCCCATGTTTAACTTTTCTCAACATTAACATTCGGCCCATCTTCTGATTTAAACCATATTAGCCCACAAACTTATTTTTCAAACAAAAAATTGTGACTACAACAAAAATTTAAAAGAAAAAAAAAAAATTAAAAAAAAATCCATCAGCTAAAAAAAAATCAAAATGAACTTTAAAAAAAAAAATATATATACTTGAGAAAAAAAATTTCACATACACATCATAAAAAAATTAAAAAAAAATTAAAAACACACACAACAAAAAAGAAAACAAAAAAAAAATTAAAATTATTAACAAAATGCGTTTGCTCCCCCTTGAATTTTTTTAAAGTTGCTCCCCCTCAACTTATGATTTCAGTTTGCAGCTCTGCTCCCCCTACAAAATAACAGATAATTTTTATCAGATTTATGCAAAATCAGATAAAATAATTTTCTGCTCCCCCTGCACAAGACATTCCTGATCTCGTTAAATTCTCAAGTATGTAAACTTTTGATGAATCTTGAATTTAACATTAGATAAAAATCACTTAAAAAATGAAAATTTTAAAATTAAAATTTTGAAACTACTGAATTATTAAATCTTAACGATTCAACATACCCAATTTGTATACCAAAAAATTAAATCGTTTTTCATCTAACGCTTTGGTAAACAAATCAGCTAGTTGATATTCAGTAGGTACAAAATATAATTCTATATTTCCATTTTCTACGTGATCTTTAATGAAATGATACCGAATGTCGATGTGTTTTGTTTTAGAATGTTGCACCGGGTTTGATGCAATAGCGATTGCACTTTGTGAATCACAGTATATTGGAATCTTCTTTGGTGTAAACCCGTAGTCACGTAGTTGGCTTTTCATCCACAACACTTGTGAACAGCAAGAAGATACAGCCACATATTCTGATTCAGCTGTTGACAATGAAACACAGTGTTGTTTCTTGGATGACCAACATACGGGTTTGTCACCTAAGAATTGTACTGCGCCTAACGTACTTTTTCTGTCCATCTTATCACCCGCGTGATCAGCGTCAGAAAAAGCAGTCAGATGAAATGAAGACTCCCTAGGGTACCACAAACCAAGATTTGGTGTACCTTTGAGATATCTTAAAATTCGTTTTGCAGCAGTTAAGTGTGATTCTTTTGGATTTGCCTGATATCTAGCACAAACACATGTAGCAAACATAATATCTGGTCTACTGGCTGTTAAATACATTAATGACCCAATTATACCTCGATAATGGGTTACATCTACAGGTTTCCCTGAGATGTCCGCATCGAGTTTTGATTTTGAATCCGGAGCCATGGGAGGTTTCATAGGAGTACTATTGACCATGTTAAATTTCTTTAACATGTCTTGGATATATTTTGACTGATTGATAAAAATACCATCAGTCAATTGTTTTACTTGTAAACCTAAGAAAAAATTTATTTCCCCCATCATGCTCATTTCAAATTTCTGGGACATTAAAAACGCGAATTTCTTACAAAATTCAGGATTTGTAGACCCAAATATTATATCATCTACATATATCTGTATGACTATAATATCTGGCCCTTGACGTTTGATAAACAGGGTTGTGTCAACTGCTCCCTTTGTAAATCCACATTTCAACAGATATGTTGAAAGTGCATCATACCAAGCACGAGGTGCTTGTTTAAGGCCATACAGTGACTTATCTAAAATATATACATGATCAGGTTTCGAAGGATCAGTAAACCCTTCAGGCTGATATGTATATACTTCATCTGTTAGTTCCCCGTTTAAAAACGCAGTTTTGACATCCATTTGATATACTGTAAAATTTTTATGTGCGGCAAAAGCTAAAAACATCCTTATAGCTTCAATGCGTGCAACAGGTGCGAAAGTTTCATCATAATCAATTCCCTCTTGTTGACTGTATCCTTTGGCCACGAGACGTGCTTTATTTCGAATGATGACGCCGTGTTCATCTTTCTTGTTCTTGAAGATCCACTTCGTGCCAATGATAGATTTATCCTTTGGTCGCTCAACAAGTCGCCAGACCTTTAACCGTTCGAACTGGTTGAGTTCTTCTTGCATCGCCACAATCCAATCAGCATCCAGAAGGGCTTCTTTTACATTTTTAGGTTCAATTTTGCTTAAAAAATTTGAAAATAAACATTCATTTAATGTAGCCCTTCTGGTTTGGACTGATGACGATGGATCACCAATGATATTTTCTAGTGGGTGATTTCTTGTCCACTTAACAGTATGTGGAAACGGTTCTATTGGGTCTTGGTTGGGATTGGAATCGAAATATGGTTCGGGGGTTGTTGCAGATGTTGTAGGTGGAACATCTAAGGTTGGAGCTTCTGACTGTTCTGACGTAATAGGGGTTTCAGAAGTATGTGGAGGTTCAATTGGTTGTACAGTCGCAGTAGTTGACTGCACCTTTGTTGTTGAAGCTTCTCCAGTTTCTTCTGAACTTTGTTGTTGAGATAGATCTGAAACTACGACTGGATCTTCAGTGATCCTGTCAGGCACCAAATTGTGAACATTAGATTTGGGAGTTTCAAAATAATCATCATAAAAGTTCTCAAACAACTTATTTAAATCATTTAGATCAGCATTTTGTTTATTGGACTCCAACGAAGTCTGCATGTTATGTCCGGGTTCTGAACTGGTGTGTTCAGAAGCCATAGTCATTCCTTCGTCAAATTTAACATTCACGCTCTCGTTGACTATCTTGGTACGCTTGTTGTATATTCGGAAAGCCACCGACTCCTTTGAATACCCGATGAAGATTCCTTCATCTGCCTTCTGATTAAACTTTCCCAGATTGTCTTTATCATTCAATATAAAGCATCTGCATCCAAAGACATGGAAAAATTTAACATTAGGTATTCTTTTATTGATCAGCTCATACGGAGTCTTTCCGAATCTTTTGTTGATTATTGAACGGTTTTGCGTGAAACATGCTGTTGCAACCGCTTCTGCCCACAAGAACAATGGTAAATTGGAGTAGGCCAACATCGTTCTAGCTGCTTCCACGAGTGTCCTATTTCTTCTTTCAACGACACCGTTCTGTTGTGGAGTCCGAGCAGCTGAGAATTGATGTGTAATGCCAACTGAATTTAAGAACGATTCCAATGATTTGTTCTTGAACTCTGTTCCATTGTCTGAGCGAATTGTCTGGATAGTGAGTTGCAACTTAACTTGTATCTTTCGGATGAAGTCGATGATAGATTCGGTGGCATCTGATTTGGATTTCAGGAAAAATACCCATGTGTATCGTGAGTAGTCATCAACTATCACCAATACATATCTTTTCTTATTTATACTCTGTACTCGCATTGGTCCACACAAATCCATATGCAGTAACTCTAATGCTCTTGTGGATGAGTGTGCTGTTTTGGATTTGTGTGTGGCTTTTGTCATCTTTCCTTTTTCACATGCCGCGCATAGTTGCTCTTTTTGATATTTAAGCGCCGGCAGCCCTTTAACTAACCCTCCTTTTGCTAGGTTGGTCAGTTCATTGAAATTTAGATGCGAAAGACGACGATGCCAAAGCCATGCTGTTTTGGATGTTGCTTTTGACAAGAAGCAGACATCTTTCTTCAGATTGATCGAGGCTAGATCAATAGAGTACAGATTTGTTTTCCTGGTTCCTGCTAGAATTTCTTTTCCTTCAGCTGATTTGATGCTGCACCGATTGGCTTTAAAGTTGACTTCTAATCCTTTATCACACAGTTGTCCAATACTAAATAGATTATGACCAAGACCGTCAACATAAAAGACCTTTTGGATTGTGATTTTATCATATTTCAGGCTCCCGTATCCCTTGATCGGACAAAACTGATCGTTTCCAAATCTTACCGTCCCACAGAACTTTTCTACAAAGTCCGTGAGTGTGTCTCGTTGTCCGGTCATGTGTTTGGAGCATCCCGAATCAAGGTACCATACATGGTTTACCTATAAAACGTAATAGCACATGAGGTACCCACTTGTAGTTGGGTACTTTAGATTTAGGTAATACATGCATAGTATCTTTTATTTTGCTAACTGATATGGCTTTAAGCTTATCGTTTGAGTTTATTTTAGGTACCCATTTCTGAATTGTTCTTTTGGGTATCCACTTTTGTACAATTCTCGGTGGAATTGTTTTTGAAATTTTTATCTGTGGATCCTTTTGCTTGTCATACACTGGGTCCTTTTTCTTTGGTTTCCATACAAGCTTATTATGTTTTACAGTTTCAGACTTACATACATAAGAATTTAAAGCAATTAATTTCGATCTTGAAAACTTAACACAAGAATTATTACCAAGTTTATTATTATTACAGACAGAATGTTCAATTTTGCTATTTCTATCTGTAACAATTTTTCCTTTCACGCGCCATTCTTGTTTTATAATCTTGTTTTTCTCTTCTCTTTGCTTCTTTCGCCATACTTGTTTTCGCGACCCGTTCACAACGTTATCTGACATAAAAGAAGTTTGAGAATTAGAAGTTTTAGATGCTTGGTTTTTCTGTAACCTTTTCATACCTGTTGAAGATTTGGCTGTACG
>JAANYP010002206.1:0-145428 GCA_020465985.1 Centrapalus pauciflorus | reverse complement strand
CTGGGCATTTTTGAGCATTGGATCTTTTCGTATTTGCTCATTCGCTCTAAAAATACCCTTTATCAAAATCTGAATAAATCGTAGAAGTGGTTCAAACTTCCTTGCTCGGATTGTTGTTTTTTTCCAAGACCACTTCCTTGAGATCATTCCATATGCATTGAGCATAATCGTAGTGCTTATTGAACACAATCCCATGAAATATCCTCAAGCAGTGTATACTTCCTCTGTCAATGTCGGTATGTTTTTAAGTCATACATTTGTTGACTATTCAAAATAGAGTGTACCACTCTCCATTTAATCCATTCCGATGAAACTTAGAACTCTTAGGTAAAGGTTTAGAATAGCCTAAGCAGATTAGGTCATGAACTAGCTCTTCATCCGACACAAAATCTTCAAAATCTACTAAGTCTTGGAAGTTCACTGTGTCAATTCTTCTCAGCAGAAACAAATTATGACGAAGCCTAGCAAGGGTGATCTTTGCCTTAAATTGATCTATTGTGACTTTGAAATGATGATTGCCATCAGCAGGTACAAACTTGATTGTATGCCATAATTGTTGCAAATAAACTTGAGGAATTGAAGGTTTGTACTGCAACAGATAATCCAGAGGATGTCCTTTCAGGATGTCAACAATTATTGGATGACTGACATTGATAGTCTTAGGATCAAGTCTATGGTTATTATCACGGAAAAGCAGGCAATATTTGGTTTTAACAAGTTGGGTGTCAGGGATGGGTGATGAAGGTGATGGTCGGGTAACTGAAGCTGATTTCACTGGTTTAGAGATAAGTTTATGATTGGAGGATGAATGTGAATCTAAAGAATTAGAGTTTTGGGGTTAAGCTTGGGATGCCATTTGTAACCTGTAAAATAAATAATAAACATGTTAGTAAAATCAGGTAAACAAATGTAATCCTGCAGATAGAAAAATTAAAATATTTTACTAGAAATTAGAAAAATTTGTGTTTTACTGTTTAAAGCATCGGGATTCCAGACAACAATATTAAAATATTATTGTTAGGATTCCAAAGTCAACTTGATTAAAAACAAATCCAACTTGATTAGAAATACTTTCCAACTCGATTAAAATTTTAATCCAACTTGATCAGTTGATGATCCAACTCGACCAATTAATGATCCAACTCGATAAACACATGAACTTCAACTCAATTCGAGTTTTATAATTTTAAAAAATTTCAAGTCTAGATTTCAAGATTTTCAATTAAAATGCATGAATTGACCCCAAATTGCAATCAAAGGTGTATTTTTCACTCAGAATCAGTTTTTGTGAAACCATTTTAACTATTTTCAGATCAAACTCACTGTTTTTATCAAGAACAGTCAAGAACAAACCGTTTTTTCAAAAATCTGTGGAATCAACAGATCTTTTTGGGTGTTTTGAATTACAAATTAAATATAGATTCAATATGTCCGTCTTTTAAATCCAAATCTTCGATCCAATTTATACACTCAGACTCACACTGAATCAAAAACCCTAAGGGTTTTTCAGAATTTTAAATTCGACGATGAAACAGTGAAAATTATTTTAAGAATTTTCAAAATCAATCAAAAAATTTCCATTTCCATGCTCTTATACTAATTGTCAATTCAGTTTAATCAATCATAAACACAATATAAAACAATCAATATCATATAAACAATAACCGAATGATTTCTTGCACAAAATTGGGAATTACAGATTGAATGAGTAGATGCGTACACTGTCGCGCTAGCTATGAAATTCTGTGCAAAAATGATTGTCTAATGTCAGATCCGTGTTATTTACAAAAAAACTATCACTATTTATACAAAAAGTAATATCTGTGAAATAATTACAAACCAACCCCTAGACTAATTATTTTCATCAACCAAAATAGATTCCAACATACTATATTTCTTCGAGAGAATATCATTTGGTTTCTACAATTGATTTGTAAAACATTTTGTCCAGATTTTGCCATTGCATTCAATTTTTTCTAAGTTAAATTTTTGTATCCTTTGGCGTTAGAAAGTTGTAACTTTCTACTTATTCTACACTTAAAAGTTTTCGTTTTATTTTATTTTATTTTTATTTGACAACTCTTGAATTATATTTAACTCTCGAATCCTAGATTCAAGGTAGTCTATAGTTGGACTAATTATTTTCATAATATCGTCTCACACAATATAACTGTAGGTCCCAAAAGGTTTCCCTAGAGTATTGTTCTAAGCTGTAGAGGGGGGGGGGGGGTGAATACAGCAAATTAAAACTCAACACTCTTTTCTCAATGTTTGTGTATACTATTAACAAATGTTAATTACAAACAAGCTTGAATGCGGAAAGGTTCAAGCTGAGATGACAGATACAACAGATGTTTCAACTAATCTAAGGCACACTCAAACTAGTTACAATGAATACACTCACTTAGATGGACTCACTGACTTTACAAGACACAGATGGACAACTTGAGTATGAACAGCTTAGACACACGTACTGTTATATTCAAGCAGACTTGCATGCATGAAAAACACACTTTAATGCACGATCTGATTTCTCAGTCTTGTATATCTCACAATGCTTAGAAGCTTCCTTTTATACTCTCACTGAAAATCTCAGTGAAGCTTCTTCATTGGACAATGAGATAGTGGGATGTCTTTCAAAAAATACAAAACACCTTTTCTGCACATTCTGATAAAGCAGACTTGTCTCTATGTGGCAGAATCTTTGTCTTTTTCTTTTTGTCACTGTTGCATAAGGCTTTAACCAAGAAAGAAATGTCAACTTTGCATCTTTCTTCTTTTGTTAAGGCCATTTTGATATAAGACAAGGTCTGTCACCCTTTCCAGATATCCGTTTGTCTTCATGTAACAGAACAGCGTAGGCAGGCTTTTGCAGTTTCTGTTTTCCACTTTGTCTTCGACTTGTAAACTGATCTTGTAGCCAAAAACAATACATGAGGACTTGGAAACATATTCCATAAAGTGTTTAGCCTGTTCACAAATAACAGGTTCTGTTCACAAAGAACAGAACACTTAGAATCTGTCTAAGCTGCTCAACAGAACAGAGCCGCGTTGACTGATTTTGTCCAGCCTGTTCAGCAGACAGAATAGCTTGGACAATCTGCCTTTGTTGCAAGAAATGCAACAGGGTAAACAACTTTGACTCATATTGCAAATCACTTTTCAGTTTTCAATAAGGCATAAACAAGCCTTAGATTATACCTTCAAGTGCATCAAACAGGTTTGATTAAAAATCTTCCCCTAAGATTTAGAGCAGGTTTGACTGAGGCCTTTTTGTGCCTAACAATCTCCCCCTATTTGCAATAATCTGTCTAAGCTGATTTTATCAATATTACTATACATTCTTACAATACATTTTGCTGAAATGAAATTACAACATTAAAGTAAAGTAAAAGATTAGTTTATGTATACTGATTTTTTATTACATAAACAACATATGTTTTTACAAAAGTACAAATGATGTACTAGTGTATATTACAATTGATGTAAAAGTAAAAGTTACAACTGATGTAACAAAGTACAACTAATGTACTAAAAAATTCAACAATTTGGACGGTTGATGATGGGAGCAAATAATGGCAAGCCTGTCCAACAGATGGACAGCTTCCATTCTTCATATACTCAGATGGTAGATGGACTTCAAGACAGTGGTGGTGGCAGTCCTTCTCTAAACAATTTCTCAAGCTCCTCCCTGGTTTCCTCCAAATCCTCTATTTCAACTCTGAGGAACATTAAACTGAGATGTTGAAGCTCCCCTCTTTCATAGAAGCCTTTGAGCTGATCCCAGATGGCTGCTCTCCACTTTATGGATTTCCTGAAGGAGTTTGCAAGTCTGAATGCTACAAGCTGTTTGAGACCAACTTTGTGTAGGTTTGGTGCTATTTGAAAGCACTTCTTCTTTGTCAGGGGATCTACAAAAAATGCCCCCAACTCAGGTCTTCAATCAGCTCGCCTTCTTCAAATTCTACTCCTTTGGGCAGGTTGTGGTCAACTCCTTAGATCTCTACTGCATAATCACCTTGTTCAATCAAGATCAGGAGTTCCTCCAGCTCTGAATCTTTTTTGTTCCTCTTGGCCTTTATTTTGCGGTAAGTCACTGAGACACCCTTACTTAGTTCTTCTAAGATCAGGCCAAGGTCTTTCACCCTTTCCATCAGCTTTTTGACATATGCCCTTAGCCGTTTCAGACTTAGACTGGTTTAGGGCAACTGCCAACTCCACCCATTCTCTGTACCCCATCTATGCAACATCAGTGTAATCATATGATTCCAGTTCCGGGCCTGTTGCACCCATTCTGGTTATTTGTAGCTTCCACTATTTGCCTTTTCTTGAAATGGGCACAGCTTTGACAATAGATTCCTTGGCAAGTCTTCTATCAGCAACATCAAAGAACTTTTTCTTTGCCAAGTTGTCAAGGTGTATCTAGGCTCTTGCAGAGGATGCTTGTTTGGACTTGGTCACAGACACCGGAGCACCCTTTTCCTTATCACCTTCCTTTTCACCCGCTGACTCTCTAGCAGCTTCAAGCAGTTTTCTTTGCACATCCAAAGAAGGCATTTTAATTTTGCTTGCCTCTTTAAATGCAAGGGATCTTGCAGCTTTGGCTGATGCTTCTTCCTTTCTCAGTCTTTCCAGGGCTTGGAGCTGTTTATCTCTGAACTCATAGTATTTCTCCATAGAAACACCCATTTCCTTAGCCCTTGCCTTGTCAAACTTTAGTTGCGCTGCTTTTTGGTGGTCATGGTCAAAAGCTGCTTTCTCCTTTCCTTTGGCTGTTATAGTTTGAACAGCTTCAGGAACCTCTTCTTCTTCTTCTTCTTCTTCTTTCAAAATCAGATGCCTCCTTCTACCTGGCCTGTCCCCAGGAATGGATTCCTCCCCCTTAGTTTGTGCAGGGTTTGGAGATCCAGGCTGAGCAGCTTCAGTGTGATTGGAGACATCTGCAGCTGGACCTGTTTGTGATGCACCTGCTGCTTGACCAACAGATGCTGGTTTCTCCTTAGAAGGAGAAGAGGTTTTCTCCTCCTTAGACTTAGTCTTTGAGGCAGACAACTTCTCCCCCTTTGAAGGAGATGTACCAGAACCTTCAACAATTGGTTTGCCTGGAGAAACAAATTTAGCAGGCTTAGCAGCAGTTTTGGCAGCAGGTTTGGGGCCAACCAGGTTATGCACTAAGAAAGCCAGATTGTCCTTAACCTCTGCAAGCTGGGTAAGGGAGGTCTGAAGAGAAGAGGATTGGGAATCAGAAATTGAGGACAGCTTGACTAGATATTCTCTGTCAGAAGGTGTGAACAGCAAACTTTGAAGCTGTGCAAGATGTAACTCAAGAGAGTCCTACACATCATCAAGATTTGCCGACACAGAATTGGACAGAGAAACAATTAGAGAGTTTAAGCTGGCCAATGTAGTAGGAAGGTTAGTAGTGCAAGTGGTGAGGAGAGTTGACGGCTGTTGGGATATGGCTGTCATGGAGGACACAGAGTCCTATTGATGTGAAAGAATAGAGGAGAGTGTTGTGGAGATGTTCTGCAGCTGTGCAGTGAGTGCAAGCAGCTGTGAGGACTGATCAGTTTGTGAAGTGACTGGAATGGAATTCTTGAACAAATCAAAGAATCCTTGGAGCTGTGCAGACACAGAGTCTGAGATTATTGAGGGTAGAGAGGTCATGGCATTTTCCAAAGATCCAACTTTGTTGGTCAGCAAAGAAAGTTGATCCTTCAAAGGAAGATCATTGGGGGATGGGGGAGTATGGGTGGACTTTTTGGATTATGTAGAGGGTGATGAATGAGATGAGGATGAGGCAGGTGTTTGGGGTTGTGATGGAGAGGGAATGGCGACTTTGGACAGAAGTTCCATAGTCTGGGCAAAGGTAATATGGCCCAGCTTGGAAGGTTCAATGGGTCCCTCAGCAATGGCTGTAGCTGCTTCATCAGGAGAAGGGGTAGAAGTTGGTAGCCTTTCAGATGCTGCTTGTATTGCAGCACCTTTATTAAGGCCTGGGATGGTTCCCTCAGCAGCACCCTGGTTTAAAGGTGCCTCATCATTGGGAGATGGGATGTGCATTTCAACATCAGCAGTGGTGAAACCTGCTGATGGAATGTGCATTTGAGGTGTAGCCTCACCAGAGGGATGGTCTGATCTCTGTGGTTCATCAGCTTGGGATGTTGGTCTTTCAGCAGCTATTGGGTGTACAGCAGCTGGATCATGAGGAGCAGAATTTTGAGGTTGATCTACTGGATGGTCTAATCTAGCAGGTTTGGCACCTCGTGCAGGCTCAGGTTGTGTAGGAGAAGTATGGAGTGGAGACTGTGTGGACTCAGTGTGGAGTGGAGTGAACTCTTGTCTTTCAATATTCTCAGCCTGTTGGGAGGCTGGAATAGTAGATGTGGTAGTCTCCATATGGACAACTGGCTCCTGTTGGGAGGAACCAGAGGGCCTAGGCTGACTCAGGGTAGACTCTTGTTGGAGTGAAGCCTGCTCCAAATGTGCTGAACCTTCTCCCAATATAGGAGAAGCAGCAGAGGTTGCTTCTTTTTCAACTGAACCCTGTTGAGAGGGGTCAGAGGGGCTAGGTGGGTCTGTTGGTTTCTTTTTGGCTAAGGTTTTGCGTCTGTAGAGTCTGAGAGATGAAGTAGAGGATGGATGTTGTGGAGAGGTGATAAGGGGTTCTGTTTGGACTGGTGGTGAGACTGGGTCAGATGCAGGTGGGTTTTCTTGTTCCATAGTCTCAGGTGCCATAGAGGCACCATCCACAAAGGCTTCAGGTTCAACAGATGAATCAGTGTGAGAAGCCTGCTCCCCCTCAGCCACAGAGGCTGATGAGGCAGACTTGGACTTGGCTGTTTTTGCCTTCTTGGGGACAGGCTCAGCTTCAGTCGTTTCCAGGACCCTTTTAACAAATTTGGTCCTAGATTTGGATTTTCCTCGGGGAGCCATCACTGGATCCACCCTTAGAGTAGAGGGTCCTTCCACCGTACCAAGCAACCTCCTCATTGGAGTAGATAGAGGAGGCTCATTTGGGAGAATAGGAGTGTAGAAAACTCTATTCCCAATCACTGGGAAAGTAGCAGTACATAACATAGGCTGAGAGTTATACAAATGCTCACCACAGACATGCTTGAAGATGAGGCTCAGAAACCTGGGATATCAAACAGCAGCTGGACCTGTTTCCTGCTGCACCAGGTTCCTCAAATTCATGAACAACCACCGAGCCATGTTCATGTTAGTCCCATCTACGAGCTGTAGGACTATTGGAATCTCATCACGGCTAAGCTGGTCAAAAGAACCAACTTTTCTGCTGAAGCACATCACCACAGAGGCAAAGAGAAAGCTGTAAGTAGGTGAGAGATCCTTCCTGAACAGGGTGGCTCCAATCTTCGGTTCTGCTACACCACAAAAGCATAGCAGATTTCCCATCTGATCATTTTCAGGCTGTGGCTGATCATAAGTTTCAGCCACAGGGAGATGAAGAACTTCCCTGATCAGACCAGTAGTGATCTCAATGGTCTGAGTCCCATTGAGATTGGTTCCCCTTATGATTTTGGTCGCTGGGTCGTAGGCACAGGTGTACCAAAATTCATATACCATCTCCTGGTACAGGACACCAGGAGTGGTAGTCATGGCATAATTCAGAGGGTGAACATTTAGAAACTCCACCATATCTTCATAACCTTTCCCCACATAGCTTTTGGGAATGGTTAGGTTGGCTATGTAGTTTGTGGGTTTCAGTGTTAGCATTGTGGTGACAGAAGAGTGTTTCTGAACATCTGCACCAACAAATACTGGTAGAAAGGGATTGTTTCTGTGAGCCATAATGAAAGTAGGATGGAGATGAGCACAAGACACTTAGTCAATTTTAGGGTTCTTTGGAAGTTATGGAAGCAGTAAGGAAGACGAAGATGAAACAGTAGAGGGGTATTTATAGGGTTTGTGTGTGAGTGGGTATGAGAGAGAAAAGTTTGGGCGGATGATTTGAAAAGTTCTTTAACGGAAAACAGAACGGTTGTCCATGTCAAAACGGTTGTCAGACCACTTGAGCCCTTTTTAGTCACTAACACACGTTAACACACATTATCCGCAGTAATTAAGTTAAATAAAAACAGAAATTAAGTAACTTAATTGTGAAGAAAGGTAATTAAAACTGATGGTCTAAGTTGTTGGTCAAACCTGTGATGAGCAGAGTCATCACACGCTGTTCACTCTTCAAGCTGTTCATTCAACATGTTCAGCTATGAAAGAACAGGTTGTGTTCAATAGCTGACCAGGTTACAAGACAATGCTTGTATGATAGATTGAGAGAGTGAGCACGTTGGAGATTTGATCAACAGACCAGGTTTGAGGTGAACACTGGTGTTGTCTAACCTGTTATACGCTCAAGCTGTTCAAGTTTTCAGAAAATCGCTAAGTGTAGAACACGCATAGCCTGTTCTGCGTAAGCTGTTCTGTGAAACTTGAGCAGTGTGAGACATATAATAACTTAGAACATTTAGGACACTTAGTTACTTTTATTTAACATGCCCATCTTGCTTACAAGGTAGTTAAACCTATTTTCATCAAAAAGCTTGGTGAAAATGTCTGCAAGCTGTTCATCTGTGGAAATAAAACTTACCTCCACATTACCTTTCTGGATGTGATCCCTGATGAAGTGATGTCTGACCTCTATATGCTTTGTTCTGGAATGAAATACTATATTGTTGGAGATAGCTATAGCACTTGTATTATCACACAGAATAGGAGTTTTCCTATATATAAGTCCATAGTCTTCAAGCTGATGTTGCATCCATAGAATCTGCCCACAGCAGCTTCCAGCAGCTATATACTCAGCTTCAGCAGTATAAGTAGAAACTGAGTTCTGCTTCTTACTACACCAACTTATCAACTTACTACCAAGGAGTTGACACCCACCTGTTGTGCATTTTCTATCTAGCTTGCAGCCTGCAAAATCAGTATCTGAATAACCTGTTAGCTCAAGACTTGAGTCTTTGGGATACCAAAGACCCAAACCTGGTGTACCCTTAAGGTATCTGAAGATTCTTTTTACAGCAGCTAGATGTGATTCTTTAGGATCAGCTTGAAACCTAGCACATAAACAGGTATCAAACATAATATGTGGTCTACTAGCAGTTAAGTATAGCAAGCTCCCAATCATGCCTCTGTAAGCTGTTACTGAAATAGCTTTGCCACTGGCATCTGCATCCAACTTTACATTGGTTGCCATTGGGGTTTTGATACGAGAACTTTGATCAAATTTAAACTTTTTCAAAAGATCTAAAGTGTACTTTCTTTGATTTATGAAAATTCCATTTGAGGTTTGTTTAACCTGTAATCCTAAAAAGAAAGTAAGTTCTCCCATCATACTCATTTCATATTTTGATTTCATGAGTAGTGAAAAATTCTTACATAATTGCTCATTAGTAGAACAAAGTATTATGTCATCCACATAAATTTGAACAAGCATAATATCAGACTTCACCTTCTTTATGAACAGTGTGGTATCCACTTTACCTCTGGAATAACCATTGCTCATAAGGAAATTAGTTAGAGTATCATACCAGGCTCTAGGGGCTTGTTTTAGACCATAAAGGACTTTGTCCAACTTATAGACAAAACCTGGATGATGTTCATTTTCAAAAGCTGGAGGCTGCTTGAGATAGACTTCTTCTTGCAGCTTTCCATTCAAAAATGCACTCTTCACATCCATTTGAAATACCTTCATGCTCTTATGAGTAGCGTAGGCTAGAAACAAACGAATTGCCTCTAACCTGGCCACATGAGCAAATGTTTCATCATAGTCAATTCCTTCTTCCTGTCTATAGCCTTGAGCAACTAGTCTTGCCTTATTTCTAATGACATGACCTTGCTCATCCATCTTGTTCCTGAGAACCCAGTTGGTGCCAATTATTGTTTTTCCTTTAGGAGCAGGGACCAGCTTCCATACTTTGTTTCTCGCAAACTGATTGAGTTCTTCTTGCATGGCAGTGATCGAATTGGCATCTTTAAGTGCTTCATCCACTTTCTTAGGCTCCATTCAGGACACAAAGCTAGAAAACATACAAAAGTTCCCTAAGCTGTCCCATCTTGTTTGTACCCCTTTGCTGATGTCACCAATTATTTTATCATTTGGGTGACACCTGATCCACTTAGGATCTTGCTTCATGAGGATTCTCCTGAGTTATTTGTATCGTCAACAGGTCTTGTTGAGCAGCTCTCAAGATTTTCAGACACACTGATATCTTGAGCCTGTTCACTTGTTGAGCATGACTCTCCATTGTTGAACATATCAGCAGAGGATCCAGGAAAATCAGCATTGATTGGTTCAGGACATGAAGTTGTAATTATGTCAGTACACTTATTCACACAGGGTGTATCAACATAATCATCATCATGTCCATCATGATTAGCAGGTTCCACTCTGGATGTAGTGGAAGCATTTGAGTCCTTTTCTTCATTGATGGAATGCATAAGATCATCAAAGCTGAATTCTCCTGAAACTGATTCAGGAACAGCTTTGGTGAAGGCATTCCTAGACTCTTCAAAGGTGACATTGATAGATTCATCTATCACCTTTCTCTTGTTGTTGTATACTCTGTAGGCTTTGGAGATAACTATATATCCAACAAACACACCTTCATCAGCTTTGGGTTCAAACTTTGCCAGTTGGTCCCTTTGATTTAGAATGAAGTAGGGACATCCAAACAAATGGAAATAGCTAATGTTTGGCCTCCTCCCTTTGAGTAACTCAGAGAGAGTCTTGTTGAACCTTTTCACCACCAAGGATCTATTTTGTGTGAAGCAGGCAGTGTTGACAGCTTCAGCCCAGAATGATGAAGGTAAACCTGATGCACACAACATGGTTCTAGCAGCTTCAATGAGAGTTCTGTTTCTCCTTTCAGCAACTCCATTTTGTTGTGGAGTTCTAACTGCTGAAAAGTTCTGTGAGATCCCTCTTTCTTCACAGAAGTCCTCAAGAGTACTGTTTCTGAATTCAGTACCATGGTCACTTCTAAGCTGCTTTAGTTGGGCATAGTTCAGCATTTCCATCTTCTTGATAAATCCAATGATTTCTGTAGCAGCCTCTCCTTTGCTCTTCAGGAAGGTCACCCATGTAAACCTGGAGAACTCATCAACCATTACCAGAGTGTATCTTCTTCCTCCTAGAATTGGGACACTGACTGGTCCAAACAAGTCCATGTGGATTAAGAACAGAGGAGTATCAATAGAGAAATTATGCTTAGATTTAAAAGATGATTTTCTCTGCTTGCCTTTCTCACAAGCTGTGCAGAGTTTATCCTTTACAAAGGTTATAAAAGGCAAACCTGTTACCAACTCTTTCTTACAGAGTTTGTTGATATTCTTGAAGTTCAGGTGTGATAGCCTTTTGTGCCATAACCAGTTCAGGTCTGCATTGCTTCTTGAGATAAAGCAGGTTTCAGTTGTGGGATCAGCAGATTTCATGTCCACAACATATACACCTTTCTTTCAATGTGCACACATCACAACTTTACCTTGGGGATCCAATATGTAACCCAGGTTCTCATCAAACTTAACCTTGTAGCCAGCATCACACAATTGACTTATGCTTACAAGATTATGTTTCAGCCCAACCACATAGGCTACGCTTTTGAACACTGCAGCACCAGCTTGAAGAGTTCCATATCCTTCTGTGGATCCCTGTACATTGTCACCAAATGTGACTTTTGGCCCTTTTTCAGGCTTGAGATCACTCAGCAGGTCCTTGCAACCTGTCATATGTCCTGAGCAGCCACTGTCCAAGTACCAAACCTGGATGGTTGTTTGTCCTGAGTGTCATAAGAAAATATTAGTTGTTTTTAGGGGAACTCATCATAGGGATGAGTTCTCCTACTTCATCAACATTTGTTGATGGACCAGTGATATCCACACTAATATTTCCTATTTGGATGGTATCAGCTTGGATACCATCTTCATTTACTATGTTACTTCCAACACTGCTCGTTTTTGCAATGATGGAACTAGCAGAGTCAGCAGGCCTCATGTCCTCAGTTTCAGGACAGTCTTTGGCCATATGTGTCTTCTTCCCACACTTATAGCATTTTCTTTTTTAGCCTTTTTGGAAGAAGAACCTCCAGAAACATATTCTGAATTGTTTTTGTTGATTCTGTCAGCAGGTTTAGCAAACTTATTACTATTTTTAGATGAATCAACAGTTTGGGTGGAAGGCACAATGGCAACAACTTTTCCTGTTTCTTCTTTCCTCTTTTTGGGAGGACAGATATCAAACACAGGAAGCTTGATTGGCTTTTGACCTTCCACAGGTTTGGGAAACTTATTCCCATATTTCTCAGGTTGAGCAATGGCTTTGCCTTTGCCCTTACTGAGATGTGATTGATGTTGCCTATCAACATGATCACTGCTTTTGGTTCTGAAAGACTTACCTTCATTTATAACCAATTTTCCACTATGATTTAAAAACTTATTTGAAACCACAGCAGATTTGCTTTCAACATGAGACTTACCCCTGTTGAAAGTAGGCTGCTTACCTTGTGAAAACTTTTTCTCAAAATGGTCAGCATCAAAAGGATTGACAGGTCTCTTACCATCAGCTTTGGACCTAGAGCCTGTTTTCTCAACAGGTTTAGAGTCCACAGCTGCAGCTTGAGCTTGTTTTCCTTTATTTTGCTTGTGTGAACTAGCAGAGATCTTAGCAGACTGATTTGATGGAGAACATATTCCATCATCAGGTTTTGGAGCTTTTGCACACAAGCTATCAGTATTTTGAGGCCTGACAAACCTGTTTGTTGAGACTAGCTTACCATTTACTTTCTGAATGAAAGTGCTAGGAAGCTCACCAATAGTGGATAAGTCATCTTTCATATTATTTATCTCAACAATAGAAGCTGCTTTGTCAAGATCCCCTCCAAGATAGGCTTGGATTTGTGCAGGGATCTGTTGACTAATGCAATGGCTGACTTCTTGTGCAGATTGGCACCAAGAATCAACTATCTTTTGAAGCTTTGTATGTTTTATGTCTGTCTCTCTCTTTTCTTCTAGTAAAATGGAGTTGATGTGTTTTAATTCATCAAGCTCAGTTTCCAACTTATGGAAACCGTCCAGTTTGCTAGATTTTATGTCAAGATCAGTTTTAAGCTTAGAGATCTCAGACAGTAAAACATTGTGCTTCACAACAACAGCTTTTAAATCAACAAGCATGTATTCAAACATTTTTACTTTTTCATCAGAACTGTAAGCCATAAAGTTTTGTACCTTGTACATCATTGTGGGATTCCAGTTCTCTAAGCTGCTGAAGGCTTCAGCCTCAGCCAGGTCTTGTTTGAAGTTGCTGGTTGATGGGACATCAGTGTTGGCCATCAGACAGTTGTTATCACATGTCTTAGCAATGAGTCCCTTTTGCTTTTTGGAAGCCATTGAGTTTTCCAACTTTTTCAGCTTAGCCATGGCCATAAGGTACTTAACCCTGTAGCCATCGTCCCTGTTTGTCTTGAATGGTTTGGATGACTGGCCAACAGATTTAGACACACAGTCAGCAGCTATGTGACATGTTTTGCCACATTTAAAGCACTCAGCCTTAGTTTTATCAAATGCCTTCTTTTTTACAGCATTTGAGTTCCTCTGCAACTTCTTCCACTAAACCTCTTATTGTTGAACTTTTTGACAAGCATTGCAATCATTTGCTCATCATCAAGTTCAGCAAGATCTTCACAGTCTTCCTCTTCAGACATTTCTTCCATTTCGTCATCAGCCTGTTGATCAGGTTGTGTGAACACATCACATACCTAACCAACAGGTTGTCTCACGCTGGCCACTAAGGCAGCACCTCTCTTAGACATTTCCAAGGCATTTCTTTTCTGTTGCCTTGACTGCTCATCATTCAGTAGGGATCCATACAGGTTTAGAAGATCTATACCTTTGATGGTGCCTGAATTTCTCAATATAGTAGAACAATAGTTCCATTCTTCAGGCAGGATGTCCAAGAACTTGTTTACCAGAGTCAGACTGTCCTTTGTGATCCCAACAGCTTTGAGATCATTGATAAGAGCAGTGAACCTGGTATAGGTTTCTGTGAGACACTCATTTGGTTTTGCAAAGAAGAGTTCATACTGTCTAACAAGGTTGTTAATCCTGTTATCCAGTGTGATTGTGGGACCGTCATAGACAGTACACAAAGTATGCCACATCTCCTTTGCAGTCTTTATTTTCTCAACCTATTTGAACACATCATCAAGAAGAGAAATGACCAGGTTATTCTTGGCTTTTGCATCAAGAGCAACCAGCCTTTTGTCTTCATCAGACCATTGAGCTTTGGCCTTCTCAAAGGTTCTGATTTCAGGGGCAGCTCCTTCAACAGCAGGAGTGATAGTAGTAACAGAAGTTGGCACATAGGGACCTTCCATTACTATCTGTGGCAGTTGTACATCTAGATTCTCTAAGTAGAGCATCATTCTGCACTTCCAACCAGAGAAATTTTGATGATTGAATTTGGGGGGTTTGGCCATTGAACCATTATCATAGTAAGAGGAGGAACTAGCAGCACTGTTGTCCATGGGAAAGTAGGGAGAATGATAGATCTTGAGTTGACACACACTCTATCTGCTCTGATACCAGTTATAGGTCCCAAAAGGTTTTCCTAGAGTATTGTTCTAAGCTACAGGGGGGGGGGGGGGTGAATACAACAAATTAAAACTCAACACTCTTTTCTCAATGTTTGTGTATACTATTAACAAATGTTAATTACAAACAAGCATGACTGCAGAAAGGTTCAAGCTGAGATGACAGATACAACAGATGTTTCAACTAATCTAAGACACACTCAGACTAGATACAATGAATACATTCACTTTGATGGACTCACTGATTTTGCAAGACACAGATGGACAGCTTGAGTATGAACAGCTTAGACACACGTACTGTTATATTCAAGCAGACTTGCATGCATGAAAAACGCACTTTAATGCACGATCTGATTTCTCACTCTTGGATATCTCACAATCCTTAGAAGCTTCCTTTTATACTCTCACTGAGAATCTCAGTGAAGCTTCTTCATTGGACAATGAGATAGTGGGATGTCTTTCCAAAAAGACAAAACACCTTTTCTGCACATTCTGGTAAAACAGACTTGTCTTTATGTGGCAGAATCTTTGTCTTTTTCTTTTTGTCACTATTGCATAAGGCTTTAACCAAAAAAGAAATGTCAACTTTGCATCTTTCTTCTTTTGTTAAGGCCATTTTGATATAAGACAAGGTCTGTCACCCTTTTCAGATATTCGTTTGTCTTCATGTAACAGAACAGCGTAGGCAGGCTTTTGCAGTTTCTGTTTTCCACTTTGTCTTCGACTTGTAAACTGATCTTGTAGCCAAAAACAATACATGAGGACTTGGAAACATATTCCATAAAGTGTTTAGCATGTTCACAAAGAACAGGTTCTGTTCACAAAGAACAGAACACTTAGAATCTGTCCAAGCTGCTCAACAGAACAGAGCAGCATAGACAGTTTATGTCCAGCCTGTTCAGCAGACAGAACAGCTTAGACAATATGCCTTTGTTGCAACAAATGCAACAGGGTAAACAACTTTGACTCATATTGCAAATCACTTTTCAGGTTTCAATAAGGCATAAACAGGCCTTAAATTATACCTTCAAGTGCAACAAACAGGTTTGATTAGAAATCTCCCCCTAAGATGTAGAGCAGATTTGACAGAGGCCTTTTTGTCCCTAACAATAACTCTCGAATCCTAATTCGTTTTCAACTTTCGGTTAAATATATATTGCCAACTATCATATCCAATTTTTAAAGAAACTCTTAATTCCATTTTTTGGAACTTTTGGTCCAATTTTTTTTTGGGTCTACATGCTTATCGGGTTCTTGAATCTTGGTAATTAAAATCGAAGATTAATTCGAACATGTTGATTGTGAAATTTCGTTTCATACTATATTCCTTCGAGTGAATATCATTATGTTTTTACAATTAATTTGTAAAACATCTTATCCAGATTTTGAGGAACCATTGCATTCAATTTTTTCTAACTTCAATTTTTGTATCCTTTGACGTTAGAAAGTTGTAACCTTTTACTATTCAGCACTCAAAAGTTTACGGTTTTATTTTATTTTATTTTTATTCGACAACTCTTGAATTATATTGAACTATCGGATCCTAAATTCAAGGTAGTTTATAGTTGGACTAATTATTTTGAAACTATCGTCTCACACGATTTAACTCTCGAATCCTAATTTGTTTTTAACTTTCGGTTAAATATATTTCTCAACTATCACATCCAACTTTTGAAGAAACTCTTAGTTCCATTTTTTGGAACTTTCGGTTCAAGTTTTTTTTTTTTTTTTGGGTCTACATGCTTATCAGGTTTTAGAATCTTGGTAATTAAAATCGAAGATTGATTCGAAACTGTTGATTGTGAAAATTCGTTAGATACTATATATCCTTTGAGAGAATATCATTATGTATTTACAATTAATTTGTAAAACATTTTATCTAGGTTTTGAGGAACCATTAGATTCAATTAGTTCCAAGTTAAATTTTTGTATCCTTTGGCGTTAGAAATTTGTAACTTTGTACTTATTCTGCACTCAAAAGTTTACGAGTTTATTTTATTTTATTTGACAACTCTTGAATTATATTTAACTCTCGGATCCCAGATTCAAGGTAGTCTATAATTGGACTAATTATTTTCAACCTATCGTCTCACACGAATTAACTGTCGAATCCTAATTCGTCTTCAACTTTAGGTTAAATATATATTGCCAACTATCAGATTCAATTTTTAAAGAAACTCATAGTTCCATCTTTTTGGAACTTTCGGTTCAATTTTTTTCTGTGTCTACGTGTTTATCGAGTCCTTGAATCTTGGTAATTAAAATCGAATATTGATACGAAACTGTTGATTGGAAAATTCGTTTGATACTATATTCCTTCGAGTGAATATCATTATGTTTTTACAATTAATTTGTAAAAGATTTTATCCAGATTTTGAGGAACCATTGTTTTAAATTTTTCTAATTTCAAATTTTGTATCCTTTGGCATTAGAAAGTTGTAACTTTTTACTTCATCTGCACTCAAAAGTTTACGGTTTTATTTTATTTTATTTTTATTTGACAACTCTTGATTAATATTTAACTCTCGGATCTTAAATTCAAGGTAGTCTATAGTTGGACAATTTATTTTCAAACTATCGTCTTGTGACGTCCTCATATTTTGATAGTATAATTGAAATCACCATGATCAACAGACAACCCAATGAATAACATGATAATTAAAATTGAATACTTAATTAGATTTAAGCAATTCCACACTAAAGCAATAGATATAAGGGTCTATAGTGAAAAAGTCTAACTTTTACAACAACGTAATTGTTTTGAAAGTAACAAATCCCAGCCCAAAGCTACAAACATCAGTGTACCAATAGCTTCTAAAGACTCCGGGATATTGATTTGAAATGCCTAAGAAGAAGGTCCAGCTACACCTTTACCTTTGCCTGAAAAACATTGTGAGTCAACAGTATGTTAATTTGCTTAGTGAGATAACAGATTATACATTCAATATATATTTCTTTACAAGCATAGTGTGAAATCTGGCAGTGAAAGCCCCATAGTATGTGTAAAACCATGCAGTGCAAGCATGGGGTTGGCAGTTCAAATGCTGATAGGGGATGTGCCAAACATGACTAGGATAACGAGTGGGATGATCAGTCCCCAACAGTGGCCTGCTGTCAGCCCCAGTCCAGGTCGCATCAGATTGTGAAGTAATGATCATGCAGTGCAAGCATGATGTAAATAAATGCACTTTCAAACGAACGCTGGCTACATGTGTGTTACATGTCAAGTACGAGTGTGCATCATAACAACAAATCATTCATGAGTGCCAAATGATATATGAACAATGTGAACATGCCATTGAATATGTGAAACGTGAATGCAAAGACAATAAATGTTAGAATGATTGTCTATTACTCACAGTGATTGGTACAGTGTGTTGTGTCTCTGAATCAATGTGTGTTTTGATAACACCACAATGATCTGTCAAGTAAGTGTAATAGTGATTTAATGTCAGTAATTGATTAAAACATAAAGTCTAAAAATTAAATGAAATGGTACTGAACTCGGACCACATCCGAATTCGGATGGTCCGAAATCCGGATGGCCCTTTGGTCCGAATTGGCAGGGTCCGAAATGGGGTGGTCCGAATTGGGACATTGATCCGAAATGACTGTTGAAATGAAGTCACTGTTGGTCCGAATTGGGTAGAGGTCCGAACTCGGATGGATCCGGACCGAGTTCATCAGGTCCGACTTCATACTTAGTAAACTTTCCAGATTTTCCAGATTATACTTTTTGACTATTATTGCATGTTTCAGTAACTAAAATTTAAAATATGGCCTTTATGTACACTTTTAACTTATATCATAACTCTATGTACCGAAATATTCTGTTTTTGTGTCCATTCTCTTGAAGTCTCGATGAACACACACACTAAAACACACACTAACCTCAAAATCATACTTAGAAGTGGAATTAGAGTTTGAAAATTGGTATGTTGCATCATCAATACTAGATTTACAATTAGCAACAATAACAATTGACATGCATTAACATTTGAGATCAAAATCCCATGATTCGATTTATATAAAAACCGAACCCAAGACATCAAAAAGTGCAAGTTTGAGTGAATCTTACCTTAATACGTTTGTTATGTTGCTTATAGATCCTTCCAATTAGCTTGCTCTTAGATTTCTAACACTTGAATCCAACAAAACTCGGATTTTTGATGATGAAATTTGTGGGTTTTTAGAGAGAAGAAGAGAGAGATCGAGAGAGTGTAGAGAGAGTGAGATTGTTGAAAATGAAAGAGTTTCCATCTTTTATTTGTCACTTCTCCCTATTTGCACATTATACCCTCAACTTCGTATTTTCTTATTTAAACCAATATTATAATCGAAATTAGTTTAAATTGATATAATCATCCTTTAATACAATAATTGAGTCCTTAAAATTGTAAATTACAAATAATTGAAAAGTAGGGATGTTACAGCATGGGCTCCACCACGCCTATACTTCGTCCGCGAAGTCATGTTGCGCTTAACAAACTTGGCTACTTAGTCTTCATGTCTTCTTCCGATTCCCAAGTATGGTTAGCTCCCCTATGATGCTTCCACTTGACCAGCACCATCTTGATTTCCTTGTTCCGAAGTTTCTTGACTTTTGTTTCCAAAATGCACTCTGGCTCGTCAACGAACCTTAGCCGTTCGTCAACATTAATTTCTGAATGGTCAGTCCATGGTTCCCTCTCGGGCACCAGACTCTTTCTTAAGTATCCAATGTGAAACACCGGGTGAACACCTGATAATTCCTCCGGCAAGTCCAAATGGTAAGATTGATTCCCAACCTTTTCAATGATGCGAAAGGGTCCTACAAATAGAGGAGATAGCTTTCCTCGCTTTACGAATCTTGTGACACCTTTCATCGGAGAAACCTTCAAGTAGACCCAATCATCCTTTTGAAATTCTATCGCTTTGTGACGGCGATCGTGATAGTTCTTTTGTCGATCTTGCGGCCTTTTCATGTACTGTCTAATGAACTGGATCTTTTCGTTGGTCTCTTGTAGCAAAGCTAGTCCTGCGATAGGAGTTTCTCCTGTTTCCCTCCAACAAGTTGGAGTCCTACATTTTCTTCCGTACAAGAACTCGAATTGTGCCATTTTGATTGTGGAATGGTAACTATTGTTGTAGGAGAATTCAACCAATGGGAGGTGATCGTCCCAGTTACCACCCAAATCCATGACACAGGCTCTGAGCATGTCTTCTAGAGTCAGAATAGTTCTTTCACTTTGCCCGTCCAATTGAGGTCTGTAAGCGGTACTCATTGCGATACGAGTACCAAGACCGTTTTGTAGAGCAGCCCAGAAGTTAGAAGTGAATCTACTATTTCGGTCAGAGACAATAGACTTAGGCACACCATGCCTGATGACGATTTCATTCATGTAGATCTGAGCAAGACGGTCCAGTGAGTAGGTTTCTCGAATAGGTTTGAAGTGCGCAGATTTTGTTAATCGGTCAACAATGACCCAAATGGCATCATGTTGACGACGAGTTTTGGGCAGCTTTGTTATAAAATCCATAGTAATATGGTCCCACTTTCATTCCGGGATAGGAAGAGGTTGCATACTACCATAGGGTTGTTGGTGTTCTGCTTTGACTAGACGACAAGTTCTGCACCTTTCCACAAATTGCCCAACGTCTCTTTTCAATCCTGGCCACCAGAAATCTGCTTTCAGGTCGTTGTACATTTTTGTGCTACCAGGATGAATTGAGAACTTAGATTGGTGAGCTTCTTCAAGAATTACTTCTCACATGTTCCCGAAGTTAGGAACCCAAACTCTGTCGTACACACCTTTGAGTCCAGTTCCATCGTCTTGCATTAATGGCAGTTGAACTATGATGTTCTCGTCCTTTACATTCTCCTCCTTTAAGGCCTGCAACTGAGCAGCCCTTACATCGTCTATGATAGTTGACGTCAGGATTGTAGAAGTCAAGGCATAACAGTACGCCTTGCAGTACGCTTTTCTGCTTAGGGCATCAGCCAATACGTTGGCTTTCCCTGGACTATAAAGAATTTCACAATCATAGTCTTTAATCAGCTCCATTGACCTTCTCTTCCTCATATTCAAGTCCTTCTCAATGAATATATACTTTAAACTTTTGTGGTCGGTGTAGAGCTGACATTTGGTTCCATACAAGTAATGCCTCCATAGTTTGAGAGCGAATGTCACAGCAGTTAGCTCCAAGTCGTGAGTGGTGTAATCTTTCTCGTGCGGTTTGAGCTGTCTAGAAGCATATGCTATGACATTTCCTCTTTGCATTAATACAGCTCCCAATCCCATGCCTGATGCATATGTGTAGACTACAAAGTCCTCGTTCCCTTCAGGCAGGGCTAATACTGGTGCTTCACTTAGTAGCTGCTTCAATTTGTCAAAAGTTGTTTGTTGTTCTTCTTTCCAAATGAAAGTTGTGTTCTTGCGAGTTAACTTGGTAAGAGGAACGGCGATTTTGGAGAAGTCCTTGATGAATCGGCGGTAGTAACCATCCAAACCCAGAAAACTGTGAATCTCGGAGGCGTTGCGAGGTGATTCTCAGTTCTTGATAGCCTCGATCTTTGCAGGATCAACAACAATCCCAGCACTAGATATCACGTGCCCCAAGAATTGAATCTGAATTGAATATTGAGAAGGTACAAGTTAATAGAAGAGTTTATGATTGAGTATAAGGATCATCAAATTGTTTTGAATGTTGAGACGTACCTGCCTCAACCAGAATTCACATTTCGAGAATTTGGCATAAAGTCGCTCTTTGCGCAACAACTCTAGCAATATCAGATGTGTTGCATGATCCTCTTTGTTCTTTGAATAGATGAGAATGTCATCGATGAACACGATGACCGATTTGTCGAGCATTGGCCGGCAGACTCTGTTCATGAGATCCATGAAAGCAGCCGGCACATTTCTAAGACCAAACGGCATCACCAGAAACTCATAGTGTCCGTAACGAGTTCTGAAAGCCATCTTTGGAATGTCATCTGGGTGTATTTTGAGTTGATGATAACCCGGACGAAGATCATCTTCGAGAAGTAGCTTGCGCCTTGTAACTGGTCCAAGAGATCATCAATCCGGGGCAACGGATACTTGTTTTTAATTGTGACTTTGTTGAGTTCTCTATAGTCGATGCACATACACAATGTGCCATCTTTCTTTTTGATAAACAGAACAGGAGTGCCCCAAGGAGATGAACTTAGGCGGATAAAGCCTTTGTCAAGTAGCTCCTGTAACTGCTTCATCATTTCCTGCATTTCTGCAGGAGCTAAACGGTACGGAGCCTTTGCTATTGGAGCAGCTCTAGGAATGAGATCGATACGGAATTCCACTTGACGATCAGGTGGCAATCCCGAGACATCTTCTGGAAAGACATCTGGAAATTCTGAAACAACGGGAATGGTGGATAGAGGTTGAACTTCAGCCTTTGCATCGATAGCATAGGCTAAATATGCAGGACATCCCTTGGCAACATGCTTTCGGGCTTTTGCAATTGAAATAAGGCATAAGTCGCCTTTGTGTATATCACCATAATGCAAATATCTCGGCCCTCGGGAGTGGTAATCTTGATCATTCTTTTCTTACATACAATCTGGGCCTCATTGTGCAACCAATCAATTCCTACTATAACATTGAACTCCCCAAACTCCATAGGGATCACATCTATATTGAATACTACATCTTCTACCAGCAATGTGCAATTCCTATACTTTGATTGCTTTATCTAACATGTTGCTAGCAGTCTCTATGTCAAGTACAAATTGTAGTTTTGAAGTAGGCATATTGAATTGACGAGCAAATGATGTGGAGACAAACGAACGGTTGGCTCCGGAATCAAATAAGATGCGTGCGGGAATTGAATTTACAAAGAACGTACCAGTGACCACCTCCGGGTCATCTTTTGCTTCTTCAGTAGTGATTTGGAATGCCCTTGTTGGAACCCTTTGAGATTGATCCCTGCAAGCAGTGGAAGTTGCAAAAGATCTTGTCGTTGATTGCTGAACACTTTGATCTCGTGGGGGTTTCGGGCAGTCCCTTGCAAAATGGCGAAGTCTGCGGCAGTTGTAGCATGCATCGTATTTTCGAGGACAATGCTCCCAGTGATGGCCCTTGTGCCCACAACACAAGCAATACATATCTTGAGTTTTGCACTCCCCAGAGTGCGCCTTCCTACACCTCCTGCAGTCTCTCATTTTAGAACTGGCCGAAAAGGCCTTTCCCTTCTTGGGTGATGAAGATGGTTGATGGGATAGAGGAGAGAATCGGGATGATCCAGACTCCCGCTGCCTTTTTGGCGGCGACGGTTGAGTCGGTGTTGCGGCGGTTGAACCGATGACATACCCAGACAACAAAACAATCTGCTGCACATTTTCAGCAGCCTCCAGTAAACCAGCAAAAGTTGTATACCGAACCCCACTCATGGTTCGGTGAATCTCATAGTCTAGTCCGGCTTCAAACCGGGCTATCTTTCTCTCTTCTGTGTCGACTTGATGGGGTGCGAATAAGCTCAAACGAGTGAACTCGACGGCGTATTGTGTAACCGTCTTTGTTCCTTGGGTTAAATTCAGAAACTTCGCCTCTAGACGGCGCTTCTCATCTGCAGGACAGTATTGCTGAGAGAATACTTCCTTAAATTCACTCCAGGTCATGTGTGACACTACCTCCATCGTCAACACATGTGTCATTGCATCCCACCACATAACTGCGTCCCTTATAAACATAGCGGTTGCAAACCGAACCATGTCCTTTTCAGTGCAGTGGCTGATTCTGAAAGTTCGTTCAGTGGTGGTGATCCATTCCAATGCCGTGACGGCATCTCCAGTTTTATCAAAAGTAACCGCTCCATTACTTTTGAAGTCCTTAAATCTACAACCCTTTGACTTGTTAGAAGACCCAGTGTCTCCTTGTCCTTCCTTTTGATAATCCTGTTGTTGCTCCTTGTTCTTCCTTTTATCAGCCTTTCTTTTGGCTTCGGCCTCATCTCTGGCCCTTAATTGGTCGGCAAATGACTGAACCTACTAAGCCACTCTTTTGGATTGTAACTCATTGTTCTGTTCCATAAGAGCTTGCATCATCTAGAACATCTGTTGAGGAGTCATATCGTCTTCTGACATGTTCTGAAATATAACAACTTATATTTAGAACATTTATTTGTAAGTCCTAAGTGTTTACAGTTTCCCTTTATTTGTCCCCGTGTGCATGTCAATCCTATCTTACTTCAGATCATTTCCTAGGAGTACATTCTAATATCATAACCTAAGTTTGATTCCAAGTCCTCGCGGACACTTGAAACCTCAAACTAATGCTTTGATACCAAACTTTGTGACGTCCTCATATTTTGATAGTATAATTGAAATCACCATGATCAACACACAACCCAATGAATAACATGATAATTAAAATTGAATACTTAAATCAGATTTAAGCAGTTCCATACTAAAGCAATAGATATAAGGGTCTACAGGGATAAAGTCTAACTATTACAACAACATAATTGTTTTGAAAGTAACAAATCCCAGCCCAAAGCTACAAACATTAGTGTACCAATAGCTTCTAAAGAATCCGTGATATTGATTTGAAATGCCTAAGAAGAAGGTCTAGCTACACCTTTGCCTTTGCCTGAAAACATTGTGAGTCAACAGTAAGCTAATTTGCTTAGTGAGATAACATATTATACATTCAACATATATTTCTTTACAAGCATAGTGTGAAATCGGGCAGTGAAAGCCCCATAGTGTGTGTAAAACCATGCAGTGCAAGCATGGGGTTGGCAGTTCAAATGCTGATCGGGGATGTGCCGAACCAAACCAGGATAACGAGATGATCAGTCCCCGTCAGTGGCCTGCTGTCAGCCCCAGTCCAGGTCGCATCAGATTGTGAAGTAATGATCATGCAGTGCAAGCATGATGTAAATAGATGCACTTTCAAACGAACGCTGGCTACATGTGTGTTACATGTCAAGTACGAGTGTGCATCATAACAACAAATCATTCATGAGTGCCAAATGATGTATATGAACAATGTGAACATGCCATTGAATATGTCAAACGTGAATGCAAATACAATAAATGTTAGATGACAATCTATTACTCACAGTGATTGGTACAGTGTGTTGTGTCTCTGAATCAATGTGTGTTTTGATAACACCACAATGATCTGTCAAGTAAGTGTAATAGTGATTTAATGTCACTAATTGCTTAAAACTTAAACTCTAAAAATTAAATGAAATGGTACTGAATTCGGACCACATCCGAATTCGGATGGTCCGAAATCCGGATGGCCCTTTGGTCCGAATTGGCAGGGTCCGAAATGGGGAAGTCCGAATTGGGACATTGATTCGAAATGATTGTTGAACCGAAGTCACTGTTGGTCCGAATTGGGTAGAGGTCCGAACTCGGATGGATCCGGACCGAGTTCATCAGGTCCGACTTCATACTTAGTAAATTTTCCAGATTTTCCAGATTCTACTTTTTGACTATTTTTGCATGTTTTAGTAACTAAAATTGAAAATATGACCTTTATGTACACTTTTAACTTATTTCATAACACTATGTATCGAAATATTCCGTTTTTGTGTCCATTCTCAAGAAGTCTCGATGAACAGACACACTAAAACACACACTAACCTCAAAATCATACTTAGAAGTGGAATTAGAATCTGAAAATTGGTGTGTTGCATCATCAATACTCCATTTACACTTAGCAACAATAACAATTGACATGCATTAACATTTGAGATCAAAATCCCATGATTCGGTTTATATAAAAACCGAACCTAAGAGATCAAACAGTGCAAGTTTGAGTGAATCTTACCTCAATTCGTTTGTTATGTTGCTTATAGATCCTTCCAATTAGCTTGCTCTCAGATTTCTAACACTTGAATCCAACAAATCTCGGATTTTTGATGATGAAATTTGTGGGTTTTTAGAGAGAAGAAGAGAGAGATCGAGAGAGTGAGATTTTTTAAAATGAAAGAGTTTCCATCTTTTATTTGTCACTTTTCCCTATTTGCACATTATACCCCTCAACTTCGTATTTTCTTATTTAAACCAATATTATAATCGAAATTAGTTTAAATTGATATAATCATCCATTAATACAATAATTGAGTCCTTAAAATAGTAAATTACAAATAATTGAAAAGTAGGGATGTTACACGTCTCACATGATTTAACTCTCGAATCCTAATTTGTTTTCAACTTTCGGTTAAATATATTTGTCAACTATCACATCCAATTTGTAAAGAAACTCTTAGTTCCATTTCTTGGAACTTTTGGTTTAATTTTTTTTGGGTCTACATGCTTATCGGGTTCTTGTATCTTGGTAATTAAAATCGAAGATTGATTCGAAACTGTTGATTCTGAAAATTCGTTTGATACTATATTCCTTTGAGAGAATATCATTATGTTTTTACAATTAATTTTTAAAAATTTTATCCCGATTTTGAGTAACCATTGCATTCAATTATTCTAAGTTAAATTTTTGTATCATTTGGCGTTAGAAAGTTGTAACTTTCTACTTATCCTGTACTCAAAATTTTGCGGTTTCATTTTATTTTATTTTTATTTGACAACTCTTGAATTATATTTAACTCTCGAATCCTAGATTCAAGGTAGTCTATAGTTAGACTAATTACTTTCAAACTATCGTCTCACACGATTTAAATCTCGAATCCTAATTCGTTTTCAACGTTCGGTTAAATATATATTGCCAACTATCATATTTAAATTTTAAAGAAACTCTTAGTTCCATTTTTTGGAACTTTTGGTTCAATTCTTTTTTTTTTTTGGTCTACATGCTTATCGGGTTCTTGAATCTTTGTAATTAAAATCAAAGATTGGTTCGAAACTGTTGATTCTGAAAATTCATTTGATACTATATTCCTTCGAGTGAATATCATTATGTTTGTTACAGTTAATTTGTAAAAGATTTTATCCAGATTTTGTGGAACTATTGCATTCAATTTTTTTAAGTTAAAATTTTTGTATCCTTTGGTGTTAGAAAGTTGTAACTTTCTACTTATTCTGCACTCAAAAGTTATTAAGATTTTTCTAAGTTAAATTTTTTTGATCCTTTTGTATTAGAGAGTTGTAACTTTTTTTGGTATTAGAGAGTTGTAACTTTCTAATACTTCTTGAATAAAAAAAATTATGACTTAAAGACTCTTCCAAGATGTCTGGTTATAACAAGAAGAATTCAGTTATACTCTCAGACAATGCACGCTCTGCATCCGACACTAAGGTAAGTCTTCTTCCTAAAGAAGTTTAAGCTGAATTAGAATTGCTAATAAACAAATCTAAGAAATTAGAAGCATTTCAGACTGCTCTCAGAAAAGCCCGTTACGAGAAAGCTGAGTTACAATTTGATATCTTAGTTTTACAAGAACAGGTGTCTAAAACTAAAACTGAGAAAATGAAATTATCACTTAAACTCGCTGAAGTAGATGACAAACACTAATTACTTAAAGTAAATAAATCTGTCTGCCCTCAAAAATATAATTGCCTCTTGGTTAAAAGAATGTAGCTAAAAAATAACATCAAAGACATGGAGGATAAGCTTTAGAAGAGGGGGCAAACAGAACAGACCATCAATAAGCTTATCAAAGATATTGATTTAATGAGTATTCTCAATTCACACCCCCAAGATGTGGATACATAGTGTAGGAAAGCTAATGCTTTCATATATCGATTGAGATATGACATACTAGAGTTTGTGTGCCTTCAAGACACCACAATTTTCGCCAGGGCCTTGAAGATGGGACGTATGCGGAAAAGAGAGATAAAGAAACAGAGGGAGCAGCCGCTGACGCAGAGACAGTGCACCAGGAACTCTGATCACTTCTCTAAATATTGGTGCTATCCTTGAGACCAACAGTCAGAGCATGAGCAGAGTGATGGTTCGTGTTGAGAGAAAGACAGAGAGAGGCAGAGATGCGAGATCGAGGGGACGGGTCAGAGATGTGAGTCCTAGGGATAGTGTCAGAGTTACAACCGTTCAATCAGCCAGAGTGGTGGGGAAGAAGGGTCCCGAGCATCTGCGAGTAGAGCTAACAGTTCTTCTAGGGAGAGAGATAGTCATCGATGTCGCTGACGACACCCCGGGCCATGTGTAGGATCAGTTTTGGTGCTTTAGATGCAGCCAGTTCGGCCATACGCTGATCACATATATGGGTCCTATGCTTCTGGTGTGGAAATCCAGGACACCAAAAAAGACATTGCCTAAAGGCAACACTAACAGTTCTTGGGGCAAGTACAAGCGGTACTCGGGCCGAGCCATCATCTTCTGCCACCTACAAAAGACATCGTGTCGAGGGCCAGAGGTAGAGTATTCCAAGGAACCGCTAAGGAGGCCATAGATGCTCCAGATGTTTTATCGGGTACATATTTTTATTGAACGACTTGCGTGCACTAGTCTTATTTGATTTTGGAGCAGATCGCTCATATGTGTCATGACATTTTGTGCTTATTTTCTGTTGCTCAAACTGTTTTGTGTGTGTCGTTGATTGTTGAGAGGGTAGATGAGAGTACTACTCTAGTGAGTCATGTTTATCGAGAGTGTGTACTCGAGATCGACAATCACTGGTTCATGATTGATTTACTACCTATAAAAAGCAACAGTTTGATGTGATAGTGGTTATGGATTGGTTGAGAGGCCAATAGACAATTAATCAGGATACCGATTTCAGACAATGCGAGTGTGACAGTGTATGAAGAGAGATTAATGGCGCAGATAGGGATATATCGATGAGTACAGCTCAGAGAAACGTGTCCAAAGGTTGTGAAACCATTATGGCTTACGTGGTTGAAGCCTAGAAATATAAAAAGCAGGTAGAGGATGTACCCGTGGGTAGAGAATTCCCTAAGGTATTCCAAGATGAGTTACATGGGTTACCGCCAGATCAACATGTAGAGTTTCCTATCCATCTAATCCATGGGGCAGTGACTATTTCTACAAAGCCTTATAGGCTGGCATTTACTGAGATGAGAGAAATGATGACTCAATTTTAGGAGTTGCTCGATCGTGAATTTATCCGTCCGGGCTTGTTATAATCGTCCCAAAGATAATCATCACACAATCTATTGATTTCAGTACAAAATCCAAGCAAAAAGAATGATAACACTCAAATTCTGTATTTGAATAATGAGAGAATATTGTCAAAATGCGGCGGCCGTATGATTGCACAAAAAGGGAATACGACAATCTTGTGGGAAACCCTAGGTGAGGTTTCCTTTAAGTATTTAATACAACTTCTATAAAAAGACTATCAGCACCCTCTACTTCTAAAGTGCAATAAAGAAATTACAATAGAAAGGAAATACTTGAAATAAATTACATGGAAGTATAACTAACTAATTATTACAAAATAAATTCCACAAGATCGAAATTTAAAGTCTAAAGAAATATCCACCTTTTCGATCACTGATGATGAAAGGCCTGCTCTACATTCTCTCTGAGGCCAAGGATGACTTCGAATGGTCGAGTCACTTGCCTAATGTGTAGCCTTTCGTTAAGCAGTTCTATGCCGCAGAGCATGACTTGAATCTCTTTTGGTTTTCGTTTAAGCTCTGAGATTGGTTGAACATCGTCTTCTTGCAGTCGCTTGTTGATCTCGGCTCTAACAAATCTAAGTGTACCGTCAGAATAACAACGCAAGTCTTCAATGCGCATGAACTTTTTGTGCCCTTTCTGATTCAAAAATATAATCCCCTGCTGGCCCACCGTAAGAACTTTATACACTGGATAGTGGTCTAAAAGGAAAATGTCTTGTTCCAGGGCCTTGAGTCCAACTTTCACTAAGCAGCTCTCAATCGCCATTTGAAAATCCCGTAAGCACATGTTTATTGAGCGACGATTCATTCTTTTTGTTAGGGCAGCAACAGCAGTGACGTGAGTTAAATGCTTTTTGATCTTGTTTTTCAACTTGTTATGAAGAAACTCAATATCGTCAATGTGTACAAAGTCCAAATCTTTCTCATGTAAAAACTGTATAGATCCATCTTCTCTGAGGACTTCAAATGCTGGAGTGAACACCAGTGCCCGTTTATACATGTGAATTTTATTAATGTTTATAGTATTTGATTTAGACCAATATTCAGACTTTGGTCTTTTGTCCTTCAGCATCATCTGATTGTATTCTGCCTGTTCAGCCCAAGATGCATCAGTCATAACCATTAGAAGGCGTCTGCTGTAAGACCCTGGACTCTTTCAGAATACCATCTTGAATCTTTGTTCAAGGTATGGACTCTAGAACTCTTCAGCCGGGAATTTCTTCAGAAAATCCTTTAAGCCCTGAACCGGGGGTTCCTCTAACTCTGCAGGGGGAGCTTCGAGGAGTTTGAGTATACGACCCCGACGGTCCTGTCTTAACGCTTCTTTCTCTTCTTCAGTCATAGTCAGAACTTTGCCCTTAGATTACCACCTTACCCATTCTAAATCATTTATGTCGTGCCTCGGAGTTACATCAACCGTTGATTCAAAGCAGTCAACGCTTCTGGGGCTTGATGTCTCGGCAGTTTGGCCAGGAGGGATTGGTTAGACTATTGGGATTTCTTAGACTGCAGGAGTTTCTTGGACTGTATGGGTGGGAGCTTTTATGGATGAAAGGATTTCTTGTTGAGGAACATGGGTTGGAGAATTTAGGAATTCAAAAGAAGAGGATGATTTCTGGGGTGACTCCGGCTCAAGCTTAGGTTCAATCAATGGATAGTCTTGATCAATATCGGAGTCTGTGTCGGACACTAAAATGATCTCAACTCTTTCATATGAAGGGTCATATTCCACCATAGCTGATAGAGGGTCTAACTCTGCTGGGCCGTCCTGAGCCACTGAACTTCCTTCCCATACCCTTCTTGCTCTGCTTCTTCTCCCCCTTCAACCAAAATATCTCCCTCAAGCTGGACCCTAGGGCACCTCTCCCCCTTAGGATGATCAGGATCGTCCTGATCATCATGCTTACGTTTCTGGGTTTCAGCCTGGGGTCTGCACTGTAGTTCGATGACAGCAGAGTCCAGGCGATCAAAACTGACATTTAATTGCTCTTGAACTTGAAGAACCAGCCGTTTAAGATCATCGATTTTGTCGGAGAGTGCAGTTATTTGTGCTTGGACTGATTAGGGTCCTGGTGGCAACCCTTGAGTTGCAACACCCTTACCCTTTCAAAATGAGAGAAGGGCAGTATGCTGCTCCTTAAAAGCGGCCTTAAGGGCGTCCAGGTCAGCCCGGGAGACAAGCCCAGTAGCACGGATAGCTGCCGTTAGCATCTCAGGAGTGATCCCGAGATGGCCTGAGGTTGATGGCGTTGGTTGGTCAACAACAGGTCTTCCTTCCATCGTCTCTATCACCGTTGTAGGGAGTGCGGATCCGGAAGTTGCAGGAGCCGCCACGGAGGCGACTCTTTTAGGAGTGGACACCATGGAGGCGGCGTGCAACGTGTTATGGGGTGGGGAGTGAGCTGTGATCAAAGGAGGGGTGGTCACTGGGGGTGACATGTGACCTGATTCAACATCACCTCTCTCCGAGTGAGAGGGTGATGGTGTATGAGCTGATTCCCCATGAAATGAAACTGTTTCCCGTAAAGTAGAAACTGAGTGGATGGTTAGGGTTTCTTCGACCATTGGACTAGTGTTCTAATGAGGGGTAGTTTTGCTAATGGGGCTTGGAACACCCTAAGATATGTTACCCTCTGCCCTCATCTGGTCAGAGACGGACCTTTCAAAATCGACCGCGTCTGCCTGCTCACCTGCTGCTCCCTCCCTCACTATAGATAGCTCCCTCTCCCCAGTACCCAATATATTTTCCATTGCTGCCTTGACTCCCTCGTCCTCACTCATATGCATCTCACCTTTTGGTTAGGCTCAGTCGGTTCCTGACTGAGCCTCATCCGGATACACGACCCCTAGATATTCTCGAACCCTTTCTACACTTTGGTCTGCCATATGGAGCAATGATAGAGGGATGATCATTACTGGAACATCGGTAGAGTCTGCTGGAATTTTTATTCTTTGAAGGGCAGTAGTGTTGTAGACGTCGGCCTCGGGGCGTTCGTGGATTTCGTCGTCTTGGTCCATGGCGAACTGTATGAATAGTTGGAGGAATCGTTGAAATGATATGAATTTTCGGCCTCTTTTTGTTCCTCTTTCTAGAACTACCCGCTTCAATTCCTCAAAAAGAAAAGTTGCGTAGTCGTAGTGGCGTTCAAAGGCGAATGCAGCGAACATTTCGAGGACTTGGATAGATGCGGAGTCATGGTCGAAATGCTTACCGGTGAATAATTTGTTAATGACGTCGAAAAAGACCCTCCAGTGAGACTGGAGTTGCTTGGTCTTGAATTCGGATGGCCTGGTAAGAGGGACATCATAGCCAATGGTGAGAATTCCATGAAGGGTTTTGGTTTGTAATGGGATGGGGGCAAAGGCATATTTAGTGACTGAGTGGTTTTCGGTTGGTAGACAGAGGATGTGACGGATGGCTTCACGGCTGATTCTGATGGGAACGGAGTCTATGATCGTGGTGAAATGAGGTTCGGCATCATCAACGAAGTTTAGATGATGCCAGAATTGTTGTAGGTATATGATGGGTACGGAGATGGTTGGGGTTAGGGCGTAGAAAATGGGTTGGCCTTTGAGAATATCAAATGTGATATCCTCGGCTTCGTGGCGTAGGATTGAAAGGTCTAGCTGCCAGTTGTGAGGTGCAAATTCAGCGAACTGGGCAAATGGTAGAAGGGATTCTTCTAGCAGTTGTGCATTGTTACTGGGTAGCGGAGGATGGGGGATGGTTAGGGTGATCTGATGATCCATGAGTCCTGTAAAATGCAACATTGTTAGTTTATCAGACTTTTAAAGGAATGAAGCATTGATGTTAATTCTGAAATAAGCATGAATTTGAACCCGTCTATTTTTGTTTAAAGCATCGAGATTTTTATTAGTAGAATGTAACTTCTATTGAATAAAATCCAAAGTCAATCGTTTAGAGACAAATGTTAAAATAGACGTGTTCACTCAAATACACATTTTAAACTATAACCAATGGTGAATATGACATTGAATATTATTGTGATTTTTGATTTTTTTTATAGAAATGCAAAAAATTGAAAAATTAAAAAAAATCCTAACTGCTGATTTTTGGATGACCGGAAATTCGGATGCATGGAGGACCGAATTCGGGTGCATGAGAAATTCAGATGAAATGGTCCGAATTTCTGGTGGGATAGAAATTCGGATGGAAAGATGCATTAATGCATGAAATTATAAACTAAGTATGAAACTAAAATATGGTGTGTGTGAGACGAAATTCGTATGGATCCGAATTTCAGATGATGATGACTATAGAGAACACTTAGAATTTAAACATGAATGTCAAAATTCGGATGTGAACCGAATTTGTGTGGACCCGAATTTCGGGTGGGCCGAGACAAGTACTTAGTTGAATAAAATATATAAGTAATATTATATGAGTCCATGCGAAATTCGGGTGAACCGAAATTCGGGTGTAACATATAATATACTTAAAAATTTTCGAAGTGTTGACTACTGATCCGAATTTCGGATGGATCAGAAATTCAGATGGGTCAAGAATAGTGAACACTTAAACTGAAATATTGCCTAAGAGAGAGGTCATCCGAATTCGGATGATCCGAGTTGTGGACTTAGTCAATTTGGCAGTTAATGTGTTCATGCACATGCAAACGTGAACAATTTAAAATTTCATTAAAATGCATGAAAATGCAGATCCTAATGCTAAAACATATAAGAAACATTTTATTGTACTACACTATATTAAAATGAACTGATTTAACAACCTAAAAATGCAAAAAAAAAAAAAAAAAAAAAAAAAAAAAACAGACTTTAAAAACCCTTAAAAATTCGAAAATTAAAAACACGAAAGAAGATGTTATAATCTAAATAAAGTAAGAAAATGGTTACCTGGAAGTGCAGATGCAGGATAATGCAAGAAAAATGGAAGAAATCGGCTCCCAAATGAGCTTGGAACTTGAAAATTGATGATAATGGCGGTGGTGGGTTGTTTGTGCGACGGTGAGAGAGAAAAAGATGATGAGTGCGTAGTTTAGAAGAAACCGTATCCTACCTATTTAAAAAGGCGGGTCGGTTCGGGTCGAACAAAGGCCCGCGCGTTTTTCAATCAGAAAAGGGCTAACGAAAACAATTTTAACAACAATTTGGGCTAACTTATTTTTAGCTTTCAATCAAAATAAAAATAAAAATGAAGACAGAAGCCCAATTAAAATCTTTTTGGATTTTCTTTTTAAAACAAATACTAAGACAAAATTAAAATAGCTAAAATCAACTAAATAACTAAACTTAATATAAATTTAATTAATCTAAATAAGAAAATAAAATAAGAACCAACCGAAAAATATTTTTGAGTTTTTCTGAGAGACAAACAAAACAAAAAAATTTAACTACGACACAAACAAAATATTTTTGAGTTTTTGATAAATTAATAAAACATAAAATCTTTTTGTGTTTTTCTAAAAGATTACTTATGCTATAAACAAAATACGAGAAAAAGGAAAATTAAGTTAAGTTATACTAAACATCCTGAAATTACTCCCCCTCAATTAAACAAATATCCTTTTAAATTTATATCCTAGAACCGTTTGACCCTTTGATTTACAGACAAACCTGGATATATCAGCGTCTCACTCAACTATGAACAAGTCACATAGCAAATTTCGAGATCATTAATCACTAAAAATATACATTGATAAAGAAATATTGAACTTAATTTTGTGACACAACCTTTAAATTTAAATAACAGATATTTTCTAAATAAAGGAATTTTAAACACTTTTATGTTTGAAATAGAATTATTTAGAATATGTCTTGAATTTAACTAGAAGGTGCGTTCAACATGACGATATGAGATACTAAAAACTGAAAACGAGGGTCATCTAAAGCATTAGTAAAAATATCAACGAGTTGAAATTCAGTGCCTACAAAATACAGTTCAATTGTTCCTTTTTCTATGTGATCTTTAATGAAATGATATGTGATGTCTATGTGTTTCGTTTGTGAGTGCTGCACAGGATTGCAAGAGATAGCAATTGCACTTCTAGAATCACAGTATATTGGGATGTTGGTGAGCGAAAATCCAAAATCACGTAACTGTGTTCTCATGCACAGCACTTGAGAGCAACAGCTTGCGGCTTCTACGTACTCAACTTCTGCTGTGGATGATGAAACACAATTCTGTTTTTGGGAAGACCAACTCACTGGTCTATCACCCAAAAAACTGTATTCCGCCTGAAGTGCTTTTACTATCGACTCTACAACCTGCAAAATCAGCATCTGAAAAGGTGGTAAGATAAAAATTGGTTCCCTTTGGATACCATAGACCAAGATCGCGTGTACCCTTAAGATAACGAAAAATGCGTTTTACCGCAGTTAGGTGTGATTCTTTTGGGTCGGCCTGAAAGCGAGCACAAAGACATGTTGAGAACATTATATCTGGTCTACTAGCCGTAAGATAAAGTAAGGAACCAATCATCCCTCTCTAAGTTGTGTTATCGACACTTTTCCCGGCAGGATATGTGTCTAACTTACAGTTTCAAGCCATGGGAGTTGCGATACTCGTGCAAGACTCTAACTTATACTTCTTGAGAATGTCAAGAGTATATTTCGACTGGTTCACAAATATCCCATTTTCAAGTTGTTTGACTTGTTATCCGAGGAAAAAGTTCATTTCCCCCATCATACGCATCTCAAACCTGGACTCCATTAAGGATGAGAAATCCTTGTAGAAATTACAGTCAGTAGATCCAAATATAATATCGTCGACATATATTTGGACTAGCATTATGTGCTGGCCTTCCCTTTTAATGAACAGTGTTGTGTCCACCAAACCTTTGCTGAAACCAACAGAGATAAGAAAGTTAGGAAGATTATCATACCATGCTCGAGGTGCTTGTTTCAAACCATAGAGGGCTTTGTGTAGCACATAAACATCGTCTGGTTTATGTACATCAACAAATCCTTGTGGTTATTCAACATACACCTCTTCGCTGAGTTCACCATCCAGGAAGGTTGTCTTGACGTCCATCTGGTACACTTTGAAGTTTATGTGTGCCACATACGCAAAGAAGATTCTGATTGCTTCAATCCGTGAAACTGGAGCGAAGGTCTTGTCATAATCTATGCCTTCTTGATGTCGGTAGCCTTTGGCGACAAGTCTGTTTATTTCTTACCACGATGTTGTTTTCATCTCGTTTGTTCTTAAAAATCCACTTTGTTCCGATTATGGTTCGGTCTTTGGGTTTGGGAACTAACCGCCAAACTCTTAGCTGTTCAAACTGCTTGAGCTCTTCTTGCATTGCTACGATCCAGTCTGGGTCTTTCAAGGCATCATCCACACGAGCAGGCTCTATCATGCTAAGGAATGATGCAAAGAGACATTCATTAGCAGATGCCCTTTGAGTTTGGACCCCGGTAGAGAGATCACCAATGATTTGTTCGATTGGTTGACTCCGGGTCCATTTTGTCTCATGTGGAAGGGGTGAACGGGATGGAAGCTCAGTGGTGAGTGTGGGATTGGATGATGAGTTATGGTCGATGGTTTCGAATGAAGGTACACAGGTTCAGGTTCAGGTTCAACTTGATCTGTTAGAGAGATAATGTTTGGCACTATGTGTGAGGGCATTTCATGTGTAGATTCAACTAGATATGTGTATGTGGATGAAGTGGATGGTGGAGGATATAGATTGGAAGGTGGATTAGATGGTGTTTGTTGAGCAGTTGAATCGTTGGATGTTTCAACTACAGAAGAAGAAACAGGAGAAGGATTAGTACTAGAACCAAAAAGTTCTACGTAAAACGGATCAAATAAATTAACTAAGTCAGAAGGAGAAAAAGAAGAAGTTTGTGATGAGTCTCCAAGCATTGGTGTAATGCGTGGTCCTGATTGGTCAACTTCGGGAGCCAGTTTAGCCATTTCATCGAATGTGACATGCACACTCTCATTGACAGTCCTGGTGCAAGGGTTGTATGCGTGATATGCCTTCGAATTGGATGAGTATCCAATGAAGATCGCTTCATCTGCCTTCTCGTTGAACTTCTCGAGGTTGTCCTTGTTATTTAGCACGTAGCACCTGCAAACAAATACACGTAAGTACTTGACAAACGGAACTTTATTCAAAATGAGTTGGTAAGGAGTTTTATTAAATCGCTTATGGATTATGGAGCGATCTTGCGTGTAGCAAGCCGTTGACACGGCTTCGGCCAACAAGAACAGAGGTAGCTTTGAGTATGTCAGCATTGTACGAGCGACTTCCATGAGGGTACGGTTACGCCTCTCAATGATTCCATTTTGTTGAGGTGTTCTAGCAGCAGAATACTGATGATGAATACCTTTGGATCGAAGGAAGCTCTCTACTACCGACTTCTTGAACTGCGTGCCGTTGTTAGATCGGATTGATTGTATAGACAGCTGCTGTTGGGCTTCGACACTCTTAATGAAGTCTAGGATTTCTTGAGTTGTCTCATCCTTGGATCGCAAGAACTTAACATAGGTATATCGCGAATAGTCGTCGACGATAACCAACACGTATCGCTGCCCGTTTATGCTTTGTGTTCGCATGGGGCCGCATAAATCCATGTGAAGTAACTCTAACACTCTTTTTTATGATGGTTCGGGTTTCGACTTGTGAGATGATCCTTTCATCTTTCCTTTCTCACATGCTCCACACAAATGATCTTTTTCATAGCGTAGTTTTGGGAGTCCTTTAACCAGTTGTTTTGAAGCCAGCTTGTTTATACTGTCGAAGTTCAGATGGGATAACCTTCGGCGCAATAACCAAGAGTCTTTTTATGAGGCTTTTGTTAGTAGGAAGATGTTATCCTTAACCATAAGCTTGGCTACGTCTATGGTGTAAAGGAGAGTTGCGGGAACCGGATAAAATTTCTTTTCCATCAATACTCTTAACACTATAGTTCTTAGCCCTAAATGTAACCTTTAGACCTTTATTGCAGAGTTGTCCTATGCTACATAAGTTATGAGATAACCCCTCAACATAGTCAACATCCTTGATGACTAGATTGTTTAAGACCAAATCCCCGTATCCTTTGATATGAACATGATTATTATTCCCGAACATGACTATCCCACAATATGGTTCTACTATGTTAGACAGTAACTCTCTCCTCCCAGTCATGTGTTTAGAGCAACCCGAATCCATGTGAGTTGTGAAATGAGTTTCATTGTAGAGTTGATCGTGATGGGTTATCGCATGGGCTGAGTAGCCCGAGTTGACCCATTGTAGGGTTACCATATATTTATGGTTGTGATTATTTCCAGGTCGCTCCTGAGCTTATTAGTCCTGTTAGCCTCCACGGGCATGGCTTGGTAACAGGGAGAGGGGTCTCCAAGTTGTAGTGGTGAACATGGGGCGGTTCGGTTCGGTTTATGGCCGAGGCCGAAGCCGAAGCCGAACCCAAACCGAAAGTTTCGGTTCGGTTTCGGTTTGGGTTTTTCTTGTTTTTTGGGTTTGGATTTCCGATTCGGTTTTTGCTCACCCCTACCAACTTGAGATGGGTATCTCAATGTGATATTGGATCTCAAGACCTTCTGGTAAGAGGTTAGTGATGCATGAGTTATGCCAGAGATTGTAGAGTTACTGTGATTGACATGCGTTAAGTGCTTATGTACTAATTGCAGAGTCTAACCCTTGTGTACTCACGAGCTGTGAAAGCTTACATATCGAGTCTGAATTTGCATACAATGGGTCAGAAGATTGGGCCACTAGCTCTAGAGCAGAAGTAGGATCTTGGGAAAAATGTAGAGAGTTACTGCATCATCGTGACTATATGTTGGCATTACCGCTTTTGGGGAAACTTTGTGTATTTGTATTTTGGGTATATGTACAGTTGGGGTTACCAGCTAAACCGGGTTCTTTGTATTGTATTAATGTTTTAATTAACACTGTTTGTTAAATTTTTGACTTTATGATATGAGTATTATATGTGTTATTGCCACCTGTGTATTGTAAATGATGAGGCATTTAGCCAGGTTTCGTTACAGTTGGATACCTTGAAATATTCTTAATAATTTTTAAATGATTAAAAGTAATAAAGTTTAGTTGACGGTAAAATATTTTTTAATTTTATTTACATTTAGAATTTTTATTAAATCAAATTTAACTATATATAACATGTAGCATTATCAAAAAGTTTAAAATTTCTGAAATTCAAAATCTTTTAATCAAATAAATATAGCAGTCAGTCAAGAACTACCAGGAATGTCTTTACATTAGGTATGTCTTTTTAGATAACTTTTATTGTTATAAAAATGTACTAAAACAAATGAATTTACATATAATTGATACCATTACAAATGTCCTATAAAAAGCTTGGAATATAAAATGGTCAAAGATAAAAATCGGTGACAAATCTTCAAATTAAGAACTCACGGGGTAGTAAATCAAGTCCGGAAACTAAATCCATTAATCACATAGATGAAATTTGTAATTTACCCTTTTGGTAAATATAAATTTTAAAAATGTCACTCATTTCAATAATGATAGATTTGTTATTTTTCGAACTTTACTAAAACTAAATAGCAAAAATAGCTACACAATAAACGTTACTGCCATTTATATATGTGAACCACTTAACTAACTAAAAAATTATATATAATCACATAATATTTAAATTTAAGAAAATAAAATGGCATACCTGTGCAATTCACAAGTCCATTTGACTAGTGTTATATAGATTTGATGTTATTACTTAAAAAGTTATATACACAAAAGGTGTTATTTTAAATTTATGCACAAATTCATAAAAGGTTATTAAATAAAATAGTTCAATATCATACCAAATTTGAAGATATCAAAATACCAAGTTGGCAATAATGTAATTTATTATTTGGTCTATATATAATCAATTTATGTTTACGATAGTTCATATACTTGTTTACTCATCAACATAACTATGAAGCGTTTGTTTTTCTTTTTCTTTTACCTTGTTATTTCAACTAATGGATATCCAATGCCATCCCTAATCCCACACCCAACTCCCAAAGTATGTTTTTGGCATTATTACAACATTTTTATCTTTGATGCGATCGTTGATCCTGTAACTGTTCATGTACAATCAAAGAATAGCGATTTCAAAAACCATACAATTTCAGTTAATAATAGCATGCAATGGAGGTTTTGTAGGACTCCTCTTACACTTTTCTATGCCCATTTCTATTGGAATTCAAAAACAGCTCTTTTTAATGTATTTGATGTGGATACAGCTGATAAACTCTGTTATGTTGGAAAATGGTGTAGACCAGGAAAATGTGTTTGGTTAGTCAGGGATGATGGCTTTTATTTAGCGAAGAACCTTGAAGACCCATTTCCTGAAGGATGGACCAAGCTACATGATTGGTCATAATACTATTGTGTTGTGTCTACTCCTTGAGTTCTTAAATAAAAATTTGAATATCTATAACAATTGATTGAATTATATTGAATATCATGAATTATATGTTACATATACATACATATACACACACACACACATACACATACACGAGGCACTGTATTATTGATGGGTTTTCTATACCCTTGCTTGATTAATTTAAAACTTTGCGGAAAAATAAATAATCTAACAATAGTAAGAATATTAACCCTAACGGATCAGAACCAAATAAGTAAAGCAACTCAATAAAATAAAAGAGAGAATGAAAAAACTAACCTATGGAGAAAACTGATTTCTCCCGCGAAGAACGTTTCCACAGCACACTCTGATCTGACGGTTAATGCCCAAAGTAGGAACACCTCTAATGGTTCACACCCAATGAACCAAAATGAGTATTTATAACTATGTTCTAAGTTCCAATTATCTTGAGTCCCAAAAGTTGGATCCCTTTCAGAAAGTAGGAACTTAGAATTATGAATGAACGATTTGGAAACTAACATGAAACCTTATTTATAGTTGAGTGGAAACCTTAAATTAAGGTTGCATTGGAGATTTAGGAACCCCCTACAGGGGCCGGCCCACATACTCTAAGCCCATAAGGGTTTCTTAACTTCCTGTAAATTGCACTTTGGGGACTGTACTTACTTAAATAATTCTATTAGAATCTAATTAATCTATTAACTATTAATAAATTAACAAACTAACCCATTAATTAATTATAATCAATTATTAAGTTTCTAATTAATTTATTAAACACTAGTTTTTGACCCACGTATCATGTGGATATTTTTAATAGAGTTTATTTATATAAAATGTATATAAGAAATAATAAAACATACAACTACTAAATATTTAAAATAACATAAAAATATTATTAATATTTCTCGTAACCATTATTTTTCTAACTATATAAATTGGTACAAATAGTAGTGTTTTTTATCATTATTTTAAAACTTTTATTATTAATTTAATATATTTAAATTGATACAAATGGAAATTTTTGTTTATAGAAAATATATTTCTTTTATATCTTATTATAAATTAAAAAAAATAGAGTGTATTTATATTTTTAAATGGTACTTGTAATTTTATTTTATTATTTAAAGATTAAAAAGTAATAGAGTGAATTTATCTTTTTTAAATAACAATAATAAAATGTATTTAACTATTAATCTTTTATTTTTTTATTTTATATATATATATATATATATATATATATATATATATATATATATATATATATATTAATTCAAGATTTTTAATTCAAGAATCTGAATAAAAAAATAGAAAGGAAAACCAAAATAAATGTGCTATGAGATGATGACATACAACATGAATTATTTACTTTTTTAAAATATAAAGGTTTACTTAATCTTAAAAAAATAGTTATTTATTATTTTATAAAAATTCATGAATAGTATTATTTTTTGTTGTGAATTATAATTTTTATTGTGTTTAGTTTTTTGTGAATAGTAACCTTTTTATTTTTTTAGACTCTTACTATAATTAAAATTTTTATTTCTACATGGAACACAATGTTAATAACATTTATTATAAGTTTAAAAAATTTATAAATTATTATTATTAATACTATATTATTTTTATTTTTAAATGCTTGGAATAGTAATCTAGTTAGATTAAAATTAGGGTTTACTTAAATAGTTATTAAAATTATTTAATGAGATTGCCTTTTATATATTGACATTAAATTATATAGTAATTAAGTTTTTCATTTATTTAAGTTTTAAGAACAAATTAGATAATTAATTAGAAGAGTTATATTAGGAAATTTAGGAGGGAAACAAAAATATGAGTAGCTCAGGAAGCGACACTTGGTGCTAAATATTTTCTTTTATTATACCATATAGATGATAAATTAATAAACCAATTAATTAATTATTTATATATTATTAATTCTAATTATTATTATATCACATAGTTATTTAATTCTCTTTATGGTTCAATAAGCAAAACCAAAAAAGGACCCTACTAATTAATGATAACGTTACAAATTAGTTATGACTTGGACACTAATTCCAACAATCTCCCACTTAAACAAGTCATCAGCTACTATTTGTCTAAGTCTATCATTTAACTAGCAGAGAGTGTCATCTCTAATTGCAACTACCAAATTCTGAATTTTATCAGAGTCAGTCCTTTAGATAAGGGATCAACTATTCGTTTATTCTGTGATATCATATGAAACTGAGACAGGGATTTTTAATCAATCTTGTGTTTCAAAATTATGTTTTTGATTTCTGATTAATTTGACTATGTGAGACTACCGAATTGAACACATCAATTTAGTCTCGGTCGGGCCTGACACCTTTCAAGTCACATGTAATCATCAGAGGGACCAAAGATGTCGCTTTTCCACTAAGGCAAAAGCAACAAATGACTTTGAATACACGACGCTAGTGAATTAATCATGTCATAACCAGGACATCCTTTATAACTTGCATTTACGCTCAGCGTTTGAATGAACTAAGGTACAACAGAATAACCTCAATGTATCTCCGCTTGAGAATAAAGGATATTATCATCTTAGAATTACTTGTGATCTTGATCCACGAAGTAACTTTCTAAGTGCAGGTCTTCCTATACTTAAATCTTTATTAAGTACCCATGAGTGCTACAACAATCTCTATGCCATGTCTAACTCTTAGACAATCTACTAACATTCCATGAGAGTCTTTATTCAACACTAACTTCCGGTAGTATGATCGACTGAGGATTTTGAATAAAATTAATTACTTGGGAAGTGGCTTCTAAACATGCAAAAGGAAACACAATCATAAAGAATAGTAAATGGTAGCAACTTGTAAAAAAATAAATATCCATTGTTTAATCACCAAAACTATTACAATTTCAAATCATTGTTACAATGTTTCAAATTCAACCAACTGCTAAAACTTTATATTATCTCGTAAACCTATACACCTAGCATGTTCATTGTGCTTTGACTGCGTCAATGTCTTTGTGAATGGATCAGCCGGATTCTCCTTTGATCGTACATGCTTCACAATCACATGTCCTTCTTCGACTTTTCTCCTCACGAAATGGTACTTGCATTCAATGTGCTTTGACTTCCCATGATCTTTGGGTTCTTTAGTCAATGCAACCACAGTCTCGTTGTCGCAAATTATTTCAATGGGGTTTTGTACTGTTGAGACAACTGCAAGATCTCTAATGAAGTTCTTCATCCAGATGGCTTCCTTTGAGGCCTCGCTAGCTGCAATATATTTTGACTCGCATGGAGTCTGTCACTGTATCCTGCTTTGAACTCTTCCACGTCACAACTCTCCCATTCAGCAAAAATACCCAACCAGACTATGACCGACTGTCATCTCTATCTGTCTAGAAACTCGCGTCACAGTAACCTGTCACTTTGAGTTCATCTTCTCCACCATAGACCAAAAACCTGCCCTTAGTATTTCTCAAAAATTTCAGAATATTTTTGACCGTTATTAAATGACCTTCACCAGGATTCTGCTGATGTCGACTCACCATGCTCAAGGCAAATGAGACATCAGGCCTCGTACACGTTATGACATACATTATCAATCCGATGGCCGAAGCATATGGAATTCGACTCATTCTTTCTCGTCCTCCTCTGTCTTCGGACTCAGATCTTTGCTAATCTTTATGCTGTGATTTAAGGGAAGATCCCCTTTCTTAGATTTCTCCATATTGAACCGTTTCAATATTTTATCTATGTACGTATCCTGGCTTAGTCCTATTAGACGTTTTGATCTATCTCTGAAAATCTTAATACCCAGAATGTAAGTTGCATCTCCCAGATCTTTCATAGCGAAACAATTTCCCAACCAATCTTTACACTCTGTAATGTTGGGATATCAATTCCTACGAGCAGTATATCATTGACATACATTACCAGGAAGACTACAGTACTCCCACTGACCTTGACATATATACACGACTCGTCTTCGCTTCTAAAAAATCCAAACTCTGTGATTTTCTCATGGAAGTAAAGATTCCAGCTCCGAGAAGCTTGCTTGAGTCCATAAATGGCCTTCTGAAGCTTACATACTCTCTTAGGATACTTTGCGTCTACAAAACCCTTGGGTTGTGTCATAAACACATCCTTTGTCAGTTTTCCATTAAGGAAAGCGGTTTTGACATCCATCTGCCATATTTCATAATCATGAAATGCATCTATGGCAAGCATTATCATAATAGACTTTGTCTTAACAACTGGTGAGAAAGTCTACTCATAATCAATCCCGTAAGTTTGAGTATATCCCTTTGCCACCAGCCTAGCTTTGTACGTGTGTACCTTTCCATTCATGTCTATATTTTTCTTGAGTAACCATTTACAACCCACCGTCATGAGACCGGGTGTGGGATCAACCAAGTTCCAAACTTGATTGCCATACATGGATTCAATTTCGCTATCCATAGCGTCCTTCCACTTAGTAGCCTCAGGGTCTGCCATCGCTTCCCAATAATTAGCTGGCTCATCCAAATTGACTAGTATACTATCACTAATCAATCAACCTGTTCAATATGGAAACCATCGTAGAACTGAGGAGGATTGCTAACTCCACTGGATCAGCGAACGGGTAAAGAAATGTCAATTGGCTCAACAGGCGATTCTGCCTCTGGTTGCATGTCAGTGTTTGCAATTGGTTCTTCATCGTCTGACTCTTGAATTTCATCAAGATCGATCGTACTCCCACTGTCCTCTTTAGAAATCATTTCCCTCTCAAGGAATACTCCTCTTTGAGCTACAAACACATTTTTTCATGTGGTCTGTAAAACAGATATCCAAACAACTCTTGTGGGTAACCGACGAACAGACACTTTTCAGATTTTTGCTCTTGTTTGTCTGGAGTTTCTCGTCTGATGAAAACCTCACAACCCCAGATCTTGATATGCTCAAGGGAATGACACTTTCCCTTCCATATCTCATAAGGTGTCTTCGAAACCTTCTTAGTGGGTACTAGATTTAAGATATGCGCTACAGTCTCCACAGCGTGACCCCAAAAACTCATTGGAAGTGTTGCTCGACTCATCATAGATCTGACCATGTCCAACAAGGTCCTATTTCTCCACTCCGCTACTCCGTTGAGTTGTGGTGTTCTGGGAGGAGTTAACTGGGAAACTATTCCACAGCTTCTAAGATGGTCGAGAAACTCGATACTAAGGTACTCTCCTCCCCTGTCGGATCGGAGAACCTTTATCTTTCTACCCAGCTGATTTTCTACTTCACTTTGAAATCTTTTGAACATATCAAAAGTGTCAGACTTATGTTTAATCAGATAAACATATCCAAATCTACTATAGTCATTAGTAAAGGTGACATACTACCGATTTCCGTCTTTTGTGGTGCATCGGAATGGTTCACACACGTCTGTGTGGATCAAATCCAAGAGTCCAATCACCTCTTTCACATTTTCCAGTTGATTTAGTCATCTTACCCAATAAACAAGACTAACATACATCATCCGATTTGATGTCGAATGATTCCAACACTCCGTCCTTTTGGAGTTGGGAGATGCGTTTCTTGTTTATGTGTCCAAGATGACAATGCCACAATTTGGACTTATCAATTTCATTTGTAGAATTAACATTCAATATCAAATTTCTATTACATTCAACAGTTTAATATATGCCATTGTACGCAGAAGCTTTGAAAATAAAACAATCATTGTGATGAATTAAAATATCACCATTATTATTATCAAAAGAAAAAGAATAACCATTCTTGTACAATGCATATAAGAAAAATAATATTTCTATTCATCTCAGGTGAATAATATCAATTATCTAACATGATCCTAACTCCTGACTTTAGCATAAGCTCGAACTTGCCAATTTTCTTCACAGGTGTGATCTTCTTATTTCGCATGACAAGGTTCAGCTCTCCAAGCCTTAGATTCCTACTTTCCTTTAGCCCTTGCAATACAGAGCAGATGTGAGTACCACATCCTTTATCGAGGACCCACGAATTAGAAATAAAAGTATTGTGGAGTTCGATCATAAACATACCTGAAGTGCTACCCTTCTCGACCTTCCCGTCCTTAAGGTCCTTCAGATACGTTGGGCAGCTGCGCTTCCAATGCCCCTTCCCATTGCAATTTAAACATACTGTCTCCTTCAGGTTACTCACAGGCATAATTCTAGGCTCTGTCTTCCTTTGGGACCCTTTCTTGGACATTCCTTTAGGGTTCTTCCAGGAGGACTCCCTTTAGGGGTCTTCCAGGAGGACTTCGTTTTCTTTTCGTTGAAAGAGTGAGGATGAATGATGGTGATTGTGTATGGTGTTGTAATAAAAAATTGAAAGTCAACACCTATGTTGTACCACCCTAAGGGCCAGCTATATGGTATTTCTATGTATTTTTTTTCTATACATGTATTTCAAAATGTATTATTGTATTTTCCTTTTTATGTAAATTCATAAATACTTATGAATGCATTAGTTTAATGAATTGTTTTAGTCTTGCATAATTAATGTTGAGTAAGTGTATTAATGCATGATTAGTGTTATTAATCTTAATTTAATTATGTACTCAGTTGAATTAATCCATCGTTCGCAAATCGATCGGATTAATTAATTTGCCGATTCATCGCACCGATGAAATTGTTTCTAATTGAATTGAATTTCCTTATGAGCATTGTTAATCACTTTGATTAATTGCTAATGGCCACTGACTAGGTTATAATTGGCTAGTAAATACTGGTTAGGTCATAGTTTTTAACCTGGTTTAGTGCCGGATGTTACAAGGATGATGTTAGTAGAAAACTCAGAGACGAACACCATGTTGAGAGACTCCAACCTATCGAAGTACCCTTTCATCTCGAGGACGAAGGCACAGATAGAAGCCACATGCTTTGGCTTGCAGGCCATGAGGGATTTCACCACATCAAGGCGCTCCTTGCTTGCCTTAGCCTGGAACATTTCTTTAAGCTATTGATTCATCTCGTAAGCCCACGTATTCTCAAAGGTCTTTTGGAGTTCGGGCCTCATTGCAGACGCCATGATGCACGACACCTTGTTAGCATCATCGTAGTGTTTTTGGTGTGCGTCAATCTCTTCCTGGGTCGAATTCTGATCGATTGTTTGAATCTGTTCGTCGAGAACATACTCTTTGTTCTCGTATCTCTAGGTGAACCTGAGATTTCTCATCCAGTCCATGTCATTTGGACTAGTCAGTCTTTCCCGTTCTAGAATAGAGAGCAGGGAGAAGTTTGATGAAGAATTGGGAGTAGGAGTGAGAACACCATTAGGGGCAGACATCTGTGAGATGAAGTCTTAGTTAGTATGAATATTCGTTAATTAATTTACCGATTTAATTTAAGGCTAGGATCCGTATTTGTGTTCATTTTGTGAAGAGGGTCGTCGTAATCACGCCACGAATTATTTTAGGTAGACAATACTCTTGTAAATTTCAATCTCTATGAAACTCCTAGATCTTTTGAGAGTCATTGATTTTCATCAACGACATGTTAATCTCAGTTATGCTCATCTACTATTCATGACTGGGATGCCGTGGATCATGAACTAGATGGTGAATCTAACCATGCAAAGCCTTTGTGATACCCGGCACGAGTACGCTCGAGAATCGTGATTTTCACATCATTTCTAATATGTCCTCACATTAATGTGACGGTTAACCACACACGCTCCATTAATAATTCATATAAGGAATGTGCAGTTTTCATGGGTTAGCATACTAATTCACTTTTGATATATCTAAAATGGGATTTTGTTTTAGTACTTTAGATTAACACTTTTAATCTTAACATTATGCTAGCAAAAGTTCTCGGTAGCTCCATTAAACGTACAACGAAGCGGAGGAGACAGGTCAGCGCGAAGCTTGTTAAAACATACTCCTTTAGGGTAGCATAGTGACCCGCCTTATATCTCGCTTATAGTTTGTTCACTATGGGTGAGCCGATTTATCAATTGACTGACAATGTATTTAGATTTAAATGCTACATATATATAGTTCATTATTATATATATATATATATATATATATATATATATGTATTATATATATATATATATATATATATATATATATATATATATATATATATATATATATATATATATATATATATATATATATATATATATATATATATATATATATATATATATATATATATATATATATATATATATATATATATATATATATATATAAATGTCTTTTAAATCTTAGGGGTCTATTTTAAATATTTTAAAATTTAGGGGTGTACTTTGAACATTATAAAACTTGGGATATATTTTAAACAATTTAAAATAACTAGTGTTTAAATATATACATATATATATATATATATATATATATATATATATATATATATATATATATATATATATATATATATATATATATATATATATATATATCCACAAAATTCAAAACTAGGATAATACATGTTTATCCTAACCATAAATTAACTTTATCTAAACCCTTTAAAATAGACTCTTAATTTAATTTAAAGCAATTTCTAGATAATTAGGAAATAGAATAATAACCTAATGTAGATAATTTCTCAAAGTTATCTCTAAGGTATCATTATCAATAAACCCTAAAATTAAATCCTTAAAAATTAAACTAAATTTCAAAAATTCTTAAATAAATTCGGATTTCAATTTTCAATAATATCCGAAATTTTAATGTAACATCCGTCAATTTGACCTGGTACGTGGAATTATTTTAGTGGATAAATAATTTATTAATATTGGGTTGGTCCAATTATATCCCGTTTCGTGGATTGATACGTGTCGGGATTGGGCTTGCGTGTCACCGGGTTATAATTTTAATGAACGGATTATATTTTTGGGATCGTGGGATTAAATGGGTTAAATGGGCATAAATAGTGAAAATGTGATATCGGGTTCGGGTTATTGGGTTCGGGACCGATTGAGATAAAGACGTATATGTGTGCTTAGCTTCTTTTCTCCCTTATCCATTTTTGGAGAAGCCCTAAAGTGTGAAGTGTGTGTGCGTTGTGGGATTTCAGCAGGAGAAAGCCATCTCAAGTTCAATTAGCCATTGAATTGAAGCTAATCTTCATCACCTTCATCCTTGTGTGTGTGTTCAAGCTTGAAGGAGGTAAGTGAACCCCTATTTAGTGGTTTTAATTGTTGTACATGTTATTGTGAATTGAGAATTGGTTTGAGAGCTTGTAAGAGCAAGTTACCTGTGGTTTTATATGTGTAATCTTGGCTGAAATCGTAATTGAAGGGAGTTTGCAACTCCTGGGCAGAACTGAAAATCGCAGGGCAGAGTGCAGGGCTTCGCGGTGTCGCAGCGCGACGACCAGGGGGTCCGCGGCGCGACTAACTGCCTGCAGTGAAAATTCGAGTGTGGTCTCAATAAAAGGGTTTTGGGTCGAATTGCGTCGGGTTTTCTTCGGGGTTGCTCGGGTTGGGTTTTGTTGGGGTTGGGGTCTGGTTTGGGATTGCCTTGGGTCGGGTTTGAGTCGAGTTTCGTGTATTGTTCGGGTTTCGGTTTTGTGGGATTGTCGGGTTCGAAGTGAGCTTGAGTCAATGTGATTATGTGATATGTGTTATCCGGGAATTGTGTTTAATTCGTGAGCTATCCGTATGATTACAGGGACCAGCGGACATCGGGCCGGATTCGATCAGGGTACTCAAACTTCGGGAAATCAGTCAGGTGAGTACTCGAGACGTTTTCTAAACGCGCGCCATCTTTTAGGTTATAGTTGAATAGCTATATTGTGCGTGTTTATATATATGAGACAGGGACGTGAACCTCAGGTATACTCTAATCCTTATACGTGTTATGTATGAGATGTGAGATCGGTCCAGGGGTCCGTGATGAGTTCCATACGGATGATAAGTCGCGAAGGGGAATCGCGCGGGTTGACTGTCCCTTACAGTCCTTGGGGCGTATATATACGGCAGGGCCTGTAGCCGGGTAGCTTCCGTGCTACAGGGTATTACCGACCATTGTTGTGTGCGATGTGTCTACCGGGGAGGGGACCCCACAGGGCTATGTGTACTCCGATCTCATACCTGTGCTTATATCTGAGATGTGTGTTGGGCTATCGGGACAGGGACAGGGACAGGGATTGTGTGTTATGTGCTTATGTGCAGTGTCAACTCTCGCGTGCTCACGGGCTTTATAGCTCATGTATTCGAGTCTAACATGTTCAAGGAATCAGAAGGGATCTCAGCCGCCGCCGAGATAGATTCGAGGTTGTTCGAAGATTTGTGATAGTTCCGTATCTTGTATAGAACAGTTTGTAATAGTTGTTTTGGGAATTGCGTATCTAATGATCGGGATAATATGTTGGCTAGTATGGGATTGTGAAATGTAATAGTATGTTATTATGTATGAAGTTTAAAGTTTTAATTAGCCGTAATCTGCATTATCCTATGACACGTGTGTATTAGATCCGTTGCGTTAGTGCCACTTATGATATTATGTTGACGTGGCATTTCCGGGATCGGGAGGGGTGTTACAGCATGGTATCAGAGCTTGTGGTTTGAAGCTTGAGTATCATTAGTGGATGCTTAACTTAGACCTTGTTCCGGTCCATGGGGAATCGTTTTGCGATTATATAGTGGATTAACCGACCTGGCTTAGTGTATAACGCTGGGTAATTTATCCTTTGTGCTTAATCGTTTCATTTTGTGCAGATTATAATGGCAGGCCAGGGAGAGGGTTCGGGCGCGGGTAAGCCGCCCAGTGATGAGTATATCCGGAAATCAGAGCTGCTAGAGGTTCTTACCGAGTTTTACCGACAGCAAAAAGAACAAGAGCGTGAACAGGGTCAGATTTTGGGGCCAGTTGTTCAGCGTGCCGAGACTGAGTCTAGGGGTGGTGCTTCTTCGTCATCTTCTTAGAGGGGTGGATCTTTTAAGGATTTCATGACAGGGGCTCCACCGCAGTTTCGGGGTGACGGTGAGCCGGGGGCGGCCATCGCATGGGAGCGAGAGATTGAGGCCGCGTTTCGAGTGGCCCATGTGGATCCCACGGATACGGTTGGGTACGCCGCATATCAGTTACGAGGCGGTGCTTTGCAGTGGTGGAAATCGATTGAGTCGTCGATGACCGAGTCCGCCGCTTACGCCATGACTTGGGAGCAGTTCAGAGCTATGTTTGAGCTCGAGTATATTCCGAGGGATGAGAGACGGGAGATGGAGTGTCGATTCCTCCATTTGCAGCAGGGTAATATGACGGTGCAGCAATATGTCGATCGGTTCAATGAGTACTCGCAGTTCGCGCCTCAGCATGTCGACACGGAGAGCCGTAAGGCTGATGCGTTTATCGATGGACTTCGATCGGACATCCGGGAGTTCGTAGGGCTACACGACACTCCGACATTTGCTAGAACCCTTGAGATGGCCCGCATGAGGGAGCGGGAGATCCTTAAGCAGAGGGAGCAGCCCTCTTCTCAGAGACAGCGGACTGGGACTTCCGAGCAGCCGTCCAGTGTATGGAGATCTTCCGGGGACGCCCCCAGTGACCAGCGTCCAGATCAGTGGCAGTTTTCAGGTCAGGGTTCTGGGCAGACTTCAGGGCAAGGGTCGGGACAGCGACGTGATAGGGATCGAGATAGAGGCCGAGATCGCAGGTCGAGACGTCAGGGCCAGGGTCAGGGATCTGGTGCGCAGAGCCAAAGTAGTGTGCGACAGGGGTCCTAGGCATCCGGTAGTAGGGTCGAGAGTTCATATGGTGATCGGGAGTGCCCGAAATGTCACCGGCGTAATTCCGGACAGTGTTTATCGGAGCAGCCATGTTGTTTTCGGTGCGGCCAGCGGGGCCACGCCGCTTCAGTTTGTACGGTGCCTGAGCCGTTATGTTTCAGATGTGGGAGGCCGGGGCATCGAGTCAGGTATTGTCCGGAGCCGGGGCCAGCAGTACAGGGAGCTAGCTCGAGTGGAGCCAGGGCCGAGCCGTCGTCATCCAGCCGCCGTGAGACTGTTCCGAGGGGCCGCGGGCGAGTGTTTCAGGCGACAGCAGAGGAGGCACGGGATGCCACCGATGTAGTTTCGGGTACGTACATCCTTAACGGACTTCGAGCTCGTGTATTATTTGATTCTGGGGCGGATCGCTCCTATGTGTCTGTTATGTTTTGCGCATATTTTAGTTTGTCTCCTTCTTCCTTATCTATTCCGTTGATTGTCGAGAGGGTCGATGGGAGTTCAATGTTAGTGAGTCGGGTTTATCGGGGCTGTGTGTTAGAAATAGATTCTCATCAGTTTGCGATCGATTTGCTGCCGATTGAGATCAGTAGCTTCGATGTGATTGTGGGTATGGACTGGTTGACTGCCAGACGGGCTGATATTCTGTGTGCTAAGAAGATCATCCGTATACCCATTTCTGACAGTGAGAGTGTTATTGTGTATGGGGAGCGCCGTAAGGGAGATATCGGGATCGTGTCTATGGCCAGAGCTCAGCGGTATGTCTCTAAGGGGTGCGAGACCTTCCTAGCTTATGTGGTTGACGCGAGGAAGGAAAAGAAGACCTTAGAGGATATTCCGGTGATTCGTGAGTTCCCTGAGGTATTCCCAGAGGAGTTGCCTGGGTTACCGCCAGATCGACAAGTAGAGTTCAGAATAGATCTTGTTCCCGGGGCGGTGCCAATTGCTAAGACGCCTTATAGGCTGGCACCGACAGAAATGCGTGAGCTGATGTCTCAGTTGCAGGAGCTTTTAGATCGTGGATTCATCCGTCCGAGTTCGTCGCCGTGGGGTGCGCCAGTGCTTTTTGTGAAAAAGAAGGACGGTAGCATGCGGATGTGTATCGACTATCGGGAGTTGAACAAAGTGACTGTGAAGAATCGCTATCCGCTTCCTCGTATCGATGACCTGTTCGATCAGCTCCATGGTTCGAGTTACTTCTCCAAGATCGACTTGCGGTCGGGTTATCATCAGTTGAGGGTTAGGGACGAAGATGTGCCGAAGACCGCGTTTCGGACTCGTTATGGGCACTACGAGTTCCTCGTCATGCCGTTCGGTTTGACTAACGCACCCGCCGCTTTCATGGATTTGATGAATCGGGTGTGTAGAGCGATGTTGGATAGATTTGTGATCGTGTTCATCGATGATATCCTAATCTATTCGCGGAGTACCGAGGACAACGAGCAGCACCTCCGAGAGGTTTTGGCCGTGCTGCGCAGGGAGAAACTGTATGCGAAGTTCTCTAAATGTGAGTTTTGGCTTCGGGAGGTGCAGTTTTTGGGTCATGTGGTCAGTGCCGAGGGTATAAAAGTGGATCCAGCCAAGATCGAGGCAGTGATGAGTTGGGAGCCCCCGAGATCGGTGCCTGAGATTCGTAGTTTTCTGGGTCTCGCTGGGTATTATAGACGCTTCATCCAGGATTTCTCGAGGATTGCCTTGCCGTTAACGAGATTGACACGGCAGTCCGTTCCGTTTGAGTGGTCTGAGGATCAGGAGCGTGCATTCAGAGAGTTGAAGACCCGGTTATGTCAGGCTCCAGTGTTGGCTTTGCTAGAGGGTACCGATGATTTCGTGGTTTATTGTGATGCTTCAGGGTCAGGTCTGGGCTGTGTTTTGATGCAGCGGGGAAAGGTGATTGCCTATGCCTCGCGCCAGCTGAAGACTTGTGAGGAAAACCATACCGTGCATGATTTAGAAATGGACGCCATTGTGTTCGCGTTGAAGATTTGGCGTCATTATCTGTATGGGTCTCGGTTTATTGTGTATACCGATCATAAGAGTCTTCAATATCTGTTTAGCCAGAAAGATCTGAATATGCGACAGCGCCGTAGCCTTGAGTTGCTTAAGGACCACGATTGCGAGATTCAGTACCACCCGGGCCGGGCTAATGTGGTAGCTGATGCGCTGAGCCGTAGGGCATGTGGCCAGACTGTGATTTCCAGGGCTTCGAGGCTTGAGATTACCTCGACATTGATCGAAAGTCTGAGATTAGCACAGCAGGAGGGCCTGCGGGGTGATAATGTGAAAAGGAAACGTCTGGTCGGGCAGCTTGAGTCATTGATCAGGGACGATCGTGGGTTGTTTGTGTTCCATGATAGGGTTTGGGTCCCGAGGGTTGGGAATCTGCGGCAGTTGATTCTTGATGAGTCGCATCGGTCGAGGCTATCTGTGCATCCGAGGAGTACTAAGATGTATCGTGATATCCGTGATTTCTACTGGTGGCCGGGAATGAAAAGGGATGTGGGCCGATATGTTGAGCAGTGCATGACGTGTCTCAGGGTCAAAGCCGAGCATCAAAAGTCGCACGGGCATCTGCAGCCGTTGGAAATCCCCGAGTGGAAGTGGTACCACATCACGATGGATTTCATTGTGAGACTTCCACGCACGGTCCGCGGGAATGATATGATCTGGGTTATAGTGGATCGACTAACGAAGAGTGTGCACTTCTTAGCCGTTCGGGGTACTATCACCATGGATCAGTTGGCGAGACTGTACGTTAACGAGGTGGTATCGCGGCATGGGATTCCGATGTCGATTACTTCGGACAGGGATACACGGTTTACGTCTCGTTTCTGGCAGAGTTTCCAGCGGGAATTGGGCACCAGAGTTCAGCTGAGCACGGCGTATAGACCGCAGACTGACGGGCAGACAGAGCACACCAATCAGACCCTCGAGGATATGTTGCGGGCGTGTGCTATCGACTTCAGCGGCAATTGGGATGTGCATTTACCGTTGGTCGAGTTCGCGTATAATAATAGTTATCACGCCACGATAAAAATGGCTCCGTTTGAGGCACTATATGGGCGCAAGTGCCTGACCCCAGTGTGTTGGGGCGAGGTCGGTGAGCGACCTATTAGCGGGCCGGAGTTATTACAAGAGACCAGTGACAAGGTGGCCGTGATTCGGGAACATATGAGGGTCGCTCAGAGCCGTCAGAAAAGTTATGCCGATCGCCATCTGAAAGAGCTGGAGTTCAGTGTCGGAGACCGGGTCTTACTAAAGGTGTCGCTGTGGAAAGGGGTTATTCGATTCAGACATCGTGGGAAGCTGAGTCCGCGGTATATCGGGCCGTTCGAGATTGTTGAGAGAGTCCGGGATCAGGACTATCGACTGAGATTGCCTTCAGAGTTGGCCGGTGTGCACGATACGTTTCACGTGAGTCATCTCCGGAAGTGTCTGGCTACAGATGATCAGTATGTGCCCTTATCCGAGATTACAGTCGATGATCAGCTGCGATATGTGGAGCAGCCCGAGGCCGTGACTGACCGAAAGATCAAGAAGCTGCGAAATAAAGAGATTGCCTTGGTACTCGTTCAGTGGAGACACCATAAGGGTACCAACGCTACCTGGGAGCCTGAGTTGGAGATGCGATCGAAATATCCTCACCTATTCCAGAATTCGAGTTAGATTCCGGGACGGAATCTTTTTAAGAGGGGAGGATTTGTAACATCCGTCAATTTGACCTGGTACGTGGAATTATTATAGTGGATAAATAATTTATTAATATTGGGTTGGTCCAATTATATCCCGTTTCGTGGATTGATACGTGTCGGGATTGGGCTTGCGTGTCACCGGGTTATAATTTTAATGAATGGATTATATTTTTGGGATCGTGGGATTAAATGGGTTAAATGGGCATAAATAGTGAAAATGTGATATCGGGTTCGGGTTATTGGGTTCGGGACCGATTGAGATAAAGACGTATATGTGTGCTTAGCTTCTTTTCTCCCTTATCCATTTTTGGAGAAGCCCTAAAATGTGAAGTGTGTGTGCGTTGTGGGATTTCAGCAGGAGAAAGCCATCTCAAGTTCAATTAGCCATTGAATTGAAGCTAATCTTCATCACCTTCATCCTTGTGTGAGTGTTCAAGCTTGAAGGAGGTAAGTGAACCCCTATTTAGTGGTTTTAATTGTTGTACATGTTATTGTGAATTGAGAATTGGTTTGAGAGCTTGTAAGAGCAAGTTACCTGTGGTTTTATATGTGTAATCTTGGCTGAAATCGTAATTGAAGGGAGTTTGCAACTCCTGGGCAGAACTGCAAATCGCAGGGCAGAGTGCAGGGCTTCGCGGTGTCGCGGCGCGACGACCAGGGGGTCCGCGGCGCGACTAACTGCCTGCAGTGAAAATTCGAGTGTGGTCTCAATAAAAGGGTTTTGGGTCGAATTGCGTCGGGTTTTCTTCGGGGTTGCTCGGGTTGGGTTTTGTTGGGGTTGGGGTCTGGTTTGGGATTGCCTTGGGTCGGGTTTGAGTCGAGTTTCGTGTATTGTTCGGGTTTCGGTTTTGTGGGATTGTCGGGTTCGAAGTGAGTTTGAGTCAATGTGATTATGTGATATGTGTTATCCGGGAATTGTGTTTAATTCGTGAGCTATCCGTATGATTACAGGGACCAGCGGACATCGGGCCGGATTCGATCAGGGTACTCAAACTTCGGGAAATCAGTCAGGTGAGTACTCGAGACGTTTTCTAAACGCGCGCCATCTTTTACGTTATAGTTGAATAGCTATATTGTGCGTGTTTATATATATGAGACAGGGACGTGAACCTCAGGTATACTCTAATCCTTATACGTGTTATGTATGAGATGTGAGATCGGTCCAGGGGTCCGTGATGAGTTCCATACGGATGATAAGTCGCGAAGGGGAATCGCGCGGGTTGACTGTCCCTTACAGTCCTTGGGGCGTATATATACGGCAGGGCCTGTAGCCGGGTAGCTTCCGTGCTACAGGGTATTACCGACCATTGCTGTGTGCGATGTGTCTACCGGGGAGGGGTCCCCATAGGGCTATGTGTACTCCGATCTCATACCTGTGCTTATATCTGAGATGTGTGTTTGGCTATCGGGACAGGGACAGGGACAGGGATTGTGTGTTATGTGCAGTGTCAACTCTCGCGTGCTCACGGGCTTTATAGCTCATGTATTCGAGTCTAACATGTTCAGGGAATCAGAAGGGATCTCAGCCGCCGCCGAGATAGATTCGAGGTTGTTCGAAGATTTGTGATAGTTCCGTATCTTGTATAGAACAGTTTGTAATAGTTGTTTTGGGAATCGCGTATCTAATGATCGGGATAATATGTTGGCTAGTATGGGATTGTGAAATGTAATAGTATGTTATTATGTATGAAGTTTAAAGTTTTAATTAGCCGTAATCTGCATTATCCTATGACACGTGTGTATTAGATCCGTTGCGTTAGTGCCACTTATGATATTATGTTGACGTGGCATTTCCGGGATCGGGAGGGGTGTTACATTTAAACATTTAAACTTTAATTTTCCAAATTAAAATAATTTAATTTATGAAAATTAAAACCTATTTAAAAATAATACTAATTTCGTAACTAAATAAAAATACAATTTTCGAAAAAAAAATTTAAAAATTCTAGGTCTCTCAATTAATTGAGTGCAAAACTAATTAGGTTAAGCTGGCTCTTGTACCACTGATGGGTTTTCTATACCCTTGCTTGATTAATTTAAAACTTTGCGGAAAAATAACTAATCAAACAACAACAAGAATATTAACTCTAACGGATCTAAACCAAATAAGTAAAGCAACTCAATAAAATAAAAGATAGAATAAAAAAACTAACCTTTGGAGAAAACTGATTTCTCCCGCGAAGAACGCTTCCACAGCACACTCTGATCTGACGGCTAGTGCCCAAAGTTGGAACACCTCTAATGGTACACACCCAAACAACCAAAGAGAGTATTTATAACTATGTTCCAAGTTTGAATTTTCTTGAGTCCCAAAAGTTGGATCTATTAACTATTAATGAACTAACCCATTAATTAATTATAATCAATTATTAAGTTTCTAAATAAAATATTAAATATAATAAATTAATAAACCAATTAATTAATTATTCGTATAAAATTAATTGTAATTAATATTATATCACATAGTAACCATCAGGGCTTGCCCTGGTGGCCACCACCAAAGGTGGGGAGGCTTGCCTCTAGGAGAGGTCACGGGTTCAATCCCTGACATTGGTGAATCTAATCTAACTTTGGGTGTAATACTAACAACTAACTAGCCTTTCAAAAAAAATATTATATCACATAGTTATTTAATTCACTTTATGGTTCAATGAGGGCAACCCAAAAAGAACCCTATTAATTAATGAAATATTTACAAACTAGTTATTACTTGGACACTAATTCCAACAATTATACCTTAGATAAACCATTTATGGTGAATTTGACATTTAAATCATACCCTATGGCTTTCTATTTCCTCCACCACAATCAAAGACATATGTGGAACATTCATCAATTAATATTGAGCTAGTGAATCTTGAACGAAAAAATAGAGCCTTTAGTAACTTTTGTTTTTAACCACCTGTTTAGAAGGAAAAGTTAGAGATTTTAATTTCCAAATAAAAGTTTTTTTTATAAAAAGCTAGTTGAGGTATCGTTTGAAAAGTTGTGAAGTTTTTGGTAGAAAATAATTCTTATCATATCCTTTTATAAACTATAATATTTAATTAATATATTAATGCCCCTTTATGTAATTCAATACTCAAAAGTACAGCTACAACTACTTTTTTCAAACACATTTTTAAAACTAAAGCTCTGCTTCTTTTAAAAAGTCCAGCTCCTAAAAGCTTTAGCTGTTAAAGCTTTAACTCTTTCAAAAACTCAAATCTATAACTAGTTTTGTAATGTATATGTTCGCATTTTGTACTGTATATGTCGACATTATGTTTAGTCTTAGTAAGTATTAGATTGAACATAATACCAACATATACAATACAAAAGTCATGTTGTGACGTCCTCATATTTTTATAGTATAATTAGAATCAACAGGATCAACATACAACCCATTGGTAAACATGATAATTAAAATTGAATACTTATGTCAGATTTAAGCAGTTCCACACTAAAGGAATAAAAGTACATGTCTACAGTGATAAAGTCTAACTATTACATCAACATAATTGTTTAAAAGTCATGAAATCCCAGCCCAAAGCTACAAACATTCAAGTACCAATAGCTACCAAAGTCTCTGGGATATTGAATTGAAATTGCTTAAGTAGAAGGTCCAGCTACACCTTTGCCTATGCCTGAAAACAATGTGAGTCAACAGTAAGCTAATTTGCTTAGTGAGATAACAGATTATACATTCAACAAATATTTATTTACAAGCATAATGTGACTACGGGCAGTGTAAGCCCCAATGTATGTGAAAACCATGCAGTGCTAGCATGGGGTTTGGCAGTTCAAATGCTTATCGGGGATGTGCCGAACCTGAACAGGATAACGAGTGGGATGATCAGTCCCTGATAGTGGCCTGTTGTCAGCACCAGTCCAGGTCGCATCAGATTGTGAATTAATGATCATGCAGTGCAAGCATGATGTAAATAGATGCACTTTCAAACGAACGCTGGCTACATGTGTGTTACATGTCAAGTACGAGTGTGCATCATAACAACAAATCATTCATGAGTGCCAAATGATGTATATGAACAATGTGAACATGCCATTGAATATGTAAACGTGTGAATGCAAAGACAATAAATGTTAGAATGATAATCTATTACTCACAGTAGGTTGTACAGTGTATCGTGTCTCTGAATCAATGTGTGTTTTGATAACACCACAATGATCTATCAAGTCAGTGTAATAGTGATTTAATGTCAGTAATTGCTTAAAAACTTAAATCCTAAAATTTAAATAAAATGGTACTGAATTCGGACCACATCCGAATTCAGATGGTCTGAAATCCGGATGGTCCGAATTGGGTTTTGGTCCGAAATGGGATAGGTCCGAAATAGGTTGTGGTCCGAATTAAGTGTTGGTCCGAATTGGGACATTGATCCGAAATGGGGTGATCCGAAGTCACTGTTGGTCAGAATTGGGGTACGGGTCCGAACTCGGATGGATCCGGACCGAGTTCATCAGGTGCGAGTTCATACTTAGTAAATTTCCATATTTTCAAATTTATACTTTTTTATTATTTTTGCATGATTCAGTATGTATAATTACAAATATGAACTTAATGTACCCCTTTTAACTTATAACATAACACTTTATGTACCAAAATAACCCGTTTGTGTTACTTTTTCATCATGTCTCGATGAACACACACACTAACACACACACTTAACTCAAAATCATACTTGAATTGTGAATTTGAATCTGAAATTTGGTACATTGCATCACTACTACTCGATTTTAACTGAAATTTCCAACATGCATTAACATTTGCAACATTAATATTATGATTCGGTTTTGTATAAAAACCGACCCCAAAGCATCAAAATTCGTAATATAGAGATATTTTTACCTTGATTGGAAGATTGCAGTTGATATAGATCCTAATTTGCAACTTGATTCCAGATTTTGAACACTTGAATCCAACAATTCCTTGTGTTCTTGGATTAAATCTGAGAGTTAGAGAGAGAGAGAGAGAGAGTGTGAGAGACGGTTGAGAGAGAGAGAGAGTAGAGAGAGAGTGAGGCTTTCAAAATGAAAGACTTATTCCATCTTTTATTTCATATTTTGGCACTTTTGCCCATTATACCCCTCAACTTCGTATTTTCTTATTTAAACCGATATTATGATCAAAATTTTCTTAAATTGATATAATAATCCGTTAATACAATAACTAAGTCCTTAAAATTTGTAAATTACATGCACTAAAAATTAGGGATGTTACAGCACGGGCTCCACCACGTCTATACTTCGTCCGCGAAGTCATGCTGCGCTAAACAGACTTGGGTACTTGTTCTTCATGTATTCTTCCGATTCCCAAGTGTGGTTAGCTCCCTTATGATGCTTCCACTTGACCAGCACCATTTTGATTTCTTTGTTCCGTAGTTTCTTGATTTTTGTTTCCAAAATGCACTCCAGCTCATCAACGAACCTTAGCCGTTCGTCAAACTTTATCTCTGAATGATCGGTCCATGGTTCCCTTTCGGGCACCAAACTCTTTCTTAAGTAACCAACATGGAAGACCGGGTGAACACCTGACAATTCCTCCGGCAAGTCCAAATGATAGGACTGATTCCCAACTCTTTCTAGTATCCGGAAGGGTCCTATAAACCGAAGAGATAGCTTTCCTCGCTTAACGAATCTTGTGACACCTTTCATCGGAGAAACCTTTAAGTAGACCCAATCATCCTTCTGAAATTCTATAGCTTTGTGACGACGATCGTGATAGTTCTTTTGTCGATCTTGCGCCGTTTTCATGTATTCCCGAATAAGTTGTATCTTTTCATTGGTCTCTTGTAGCAAAGCTGGTCCTGCGATAGGAGTTTCTCTTGTTTCCCTCCAACAAGTTGGAGTCCTACTCTTTCTTCCGTACAAGAACTCGAATGGTGCCATTTTGATTGTGGAATGGTAACTGTTGTTGTAGGAGAATTCAACCAATGGGAGGTGATCATCCCAGTTACCACCCAAATCCATGACACAGGCTCTGAGCATGTCTTCCAGAGTTAAGATCGTTCTTTCACTTTATCCGTCAGATTGAGGTATGTAAGCAATACTCATTGCAATACGAGTACCAAGACCGTTTTGTAAGGCAGCCCAAAAGTTGGAAGTGAATCTACTATCTCAGTCAGAGACAATAGACTTAGGCACACCATGCCTGATGACAATTTCGTTCAAGTAGATCTGGGCAAGACGGTCCAGTGAGTAAGTTTCCCGAATGGGAATGAAGTGAGCAGATTTTGTCAGACGGTCAACAATGACCCAAATGGCATCATGTTGACGACGAGTTTTGGGCAGCTTTGCTATGAAATCCATAGTAATATGGTCCTACTTCCATTCCGGGATAGGAAGAGGTTGCATACTACCATAGGGTTGTTAGTGTTCTGCTTTGACTAATCTGCAAGTTCTGCACTTTTCTACAAATTGTCCAACGTCTATTTTCAACCCTGGCCACCAAAAATCCGCTTTCAGGTCGTAGTACATTTTTGTGCTACTAGGATGAATTGAGAACTTGGATTGATGAGCTTCCTCAAGAATTACATCTCGACTGTTCTCGAACTTAGGAACCCAAACTCTGCCGTACACACCTTTGAGTCCAGTTCCATCGTCTTGCATTAATGGCAACCGAATTCTGATGTTCTCGTCTTTAACATTCTCCTCTTTTAGAGCTTGCAGTTGAGCAGCCCTTACATCATCTATGATTGTTGATGTCAGTATCGTGGAAGTCAAGGCATAACAGTACGCCTTGCAGTATGCTTTTCTACTGAAAGCATCAGCCACTACGTTGGCTTTCCTTGGATGGTAGAGAATCTCACAGTCGTAATCTTTGATCAGCTTCATTGACCTTCTTTGCCTCATATTCAAGTCCTTTTGACTGAATTTATACTTCAAACTTTTGTGGTCGGTGTAGAGCTGACACTTGGTTCCATACAAGTAATGCCTCCAAAGTCTGAGAGCGAAAGTCACAGCAGTTAGCTCTAGATCATGAGTAGAGTAATCTTTCTCATGCGGTTTCAGCTGTCTTGAAGCATATGCTATGACATTTCCTCTTTACATCAAAACAGCACCCAAACCCATGCCTGATGCATCTGTGTAAACTACAAAGTCCTCGTTCCCTTCAGGCAGGGCTAAAACTAGTGCTTCACTTAGTAACTTCTTCATATTATCAAAGGCAGCTTGTTGTTCTTCTTTCCAATAGAAAGTTGCATTCTTGCGAGTCAGTTTAGTGACAGGAACAACGATTTTAGAGAAGTCTTTGATGAATCGGCGGTAGTAACCAGCCAATCCCAAGAATCTACGAATCTCTGAGGCGTTGCGGGGTGATCCCAGTTCTGGATAGCCTCGATCTTTGCAGGATCAACAGCAATCCCAGCACCAGATATCACGTGCCCCAAGAATTGGATGTGAATTGAATATTGAGTAAGTACAAGTTAACAAAGACTTTATGATTGAGTATAAGGATCATGAAATTGTTTGGAATGTTGAGACATACCTGCCTCAACCAGAATTCACATTTCGAGAATTTGGCATAAAGTAGCTCTTTGCGCAGCAACTCTAGCAATTCTCGCAGATGAGAAGCATGATCCTCTTTGGTCTTTGAATATATGAGAATGTCATCTGTAACATCCTCGGATTTAATTTATTGTAATTGGATAATTAGATGAATTTCTGTATTAAGTTAAATTATTAAAAATGTTTACGTATCTGGATATTTGGAAGTTGGTTGTTATTTTATGAAATTAAGGAGTTTGTGAATGTTAAATTTTAGTTATTAAGTATGATTGTTTAAAAATTGGTGATGTTGAAAATAATGATGAAATCAGTATTTAATGGAACCGGATAAGTTGAGGGGCTGAAAGTGTCAATAGCCGATAATTGGGAATAAAAGACCATTGGTCTTTCATTTGAATGATACCTCTCTCTCTCTACAACTAAAGAATTCTCTCCATCTCTCTCTAAATCTCTGCTGAATTTCGAAATTGTGAAGATAAATTCGTGGATTAAACCAAGAAATTAACAAGATTCAAGTGGGAATTAAGGTAAGAAACATTATATCTCAATTTGGGATTTATTTGGAAGTTATAAAGATTCAAAATTCGGATTTATAAACTGAGAAATTGTTGATGCATGTGTGTTAAATCAGTGGAGAATCGATTGTTGAACATCACTGAAGCATCTGAAACAAGAATCATCGGTTAATTCGTCCTAAAAGGTTAGAAATCTTAAATTTTGTAAGTTTTTAGTGTTCTTGAGGTTTTTCTTCAATTTTGATCCAATCTGGACGAATTAGAATGTTATGGATGTGAAAAATGATGTAGAAACGTTCATTATATGTTAGTATAGCATTATTATGAATTGCATGTTGTTAGATTTAAGTTTTGGCAATTTTTACTTAAAAACCCGTAGCTGCGAAATAGCAAACCTGCATGTGAACTCGGCGAGTTCATGAGGAACTCGGCGAGTACTCAAGAACAGATGAATAAATCTTCATAAAAAAATTCATAAGTGTTGGATCCGAATTCGGTTGGGACCCGAATTCGGATAAGATCCGAAATTTGGATTGGACCGAAGTCAAATTTAAGAACCGAACTCGGAGGGTCTGAATTCGGATGGGTCAACCCGAACTCGGATGGGTCAACCCAATCCGGATGAGTCCGAAATTCAGTCAATGATCCGAAATCCGGATAGGAACTCGGCGAGTTCCTTATGCCTACTCGGCGAGTTCTATGAGTTTTTGGGGTAATTCGGATGGGTTTAAAAGGATCCGAATTTATGGTCAAATAAACAAACTTTTGAGATATCTTTTGTACTATAATAAGGCATATAATGGAGGGTTAATTGGGAATAATAACACCTCGAATAACGGTTTAAAATATGAGTTTCGGATGGTGTTTCCGAATGTTGTAGCACTTTGTTGTATACAAGTTGATGGTAAATTGTTAAAGAACATATAATGATAATATGTTTTCATTATGGAAATGAAACAGGTCCCTTGTGGTGTTGTTTAACCCACAGTGGGGTACTTGGTTGATCCGGTTGAAATTCCGAGGAGAAATAATATTGCTAAAAGATTAATAACGCACCCACTGTGAGTACCTTTGATTTTAACATTGCTGCATCTGCATTATGTTTGCATTGCCTGCTGAGGCATGTTGTTTCATATTCGTTTGGCATTCTACTAACATGCGTATATGTTGATGCACATTCATACTTGTTGCATGTCCGTTCATTTGTTGTGCATCCTTTCGATGGACCTGCGTGGTCGCATCTGTACTCTGATGTTACTGTGCTATATGACCAAGAGTTTGACACCTCTGTGGTCAGGATAGACAGTAGGTCATCCCCGATGTAATGTCTGCCTCAGATGGTTGGTTATTCTTATGCCGAGTGTCAGCTCGAAGGAGCTGCGGCTCGGGTTTGCGTACTTGGAGTACGTGTGGGGTATACGGTATGTGTTACCGCGGTTACCCTGGGTGGCATCATAATGATTTGTAGAATGTGTGAAAATCATCTGGTATTCACTAAGCTTTAGCTTACCCTTTCAGTTGTTGAATTTTTACAGGAAAAGGGAAATCCGCTGCGGGACCATCTAGCTAGGAAATCTATTGAAGTGATTGAAGATTTCTACTGTTTAGCTTGGTATTTGTTTTATGAAATCAATGTTGTAATAAATTTGGGATAATGTAAAATGTTTGAGTATGTAGACTTAGACATGTAACCTTGTAGCACCGTAGGGTGTTAGATTCAGTTGTAATACTTTAAATTTATGTACTTTAATGCTTCCGCGCTATTATTAAGCTATCAGATCATTATGTTATGTGTTTGTTGGTGATTAATCCTGGGTGAATGGTAATTGGTGGTTAATGTGGCAAGGGTGTCACAGCGTATGGTATCAAAGCAGTAGTTTGAGATTCAAGTGTCCGTGAGGTCTTGGTCTCAAACATTAAGTGTTGACATGTAGTGATACTAAGTAATGATCTGAACTAAGATAGGTTACGATCTAGTAATCATAAGAATATTGACTATCATACGGGACAATTGGGTGGTGTCTATAAATAAATGACATGTTACTAAATAAGTTATATGTTTCATATTTCAGAACATGTCTGGAGGAGGAATGACACCAGAAGAGACGAGAGAAATGATGCTAGCCATGATGGCTGAGCAAAATCGGATGATTCAGGACCAGTTTCGGGCTCGAGATGAGGCCGAAGCTAAGCGAAGGGAAGACAAAAGGAAGAATAAGGAAAGAGAGGGAAACGATGACGAGCAAGGTGACAACACTGGGTCATCTAATAAGCCCAGGGGTTGTCGTTTCAAGGACTTTAAGGGAAATGGAGCCGTTGAATTTACTGGGTTGGGGGATGCTGTTACTGCACTGGAGTGGATAACAGCTACAGAAAGGACTTTCCGAATCAGCGATTGTGCTGAGAAGGATATGGTCCGATTCGCTACTGCCATGTTCACCAAAGACGCAATAATGTGGTGGAACTCGATGGTGAATGCGTTAACCTTGGAAAGAGTATCTGTTATGACATGGGCTGAGTTTACTGATATCTTCACTCAGCAGTATTGCCCGGCCGATGAGCGCCGAAGATTGGAGGCTAAATTTATGACGCTGATTCAGGGGACTAAGTCTGTGTCCCAGTATGCCGTAGAGTTTACGAGGCTGAGTTTGTTCGCGCCTCATCAAGTGGATACCGAGGAAAGGAAAGTGACCAGGTTTGAGGCTGGTCTTGATTTGGAGATTCGAAGGGTGATGAGCAACGTACGCTACCCCACATTTGCTGGTTTACTGGAAGCCGCCAGGAATGTGGAACAGATCTTGGGTATGTCGGGATACGTGATGGGGTCCGCTGCTGCTTCAGTCAACCCAACTCAACCTTCACCACCGAAACGCCAACGCGAAGGAGGTTATTCTGGTTCTTCACGATCATCGCAGTACTCGCCGCAACAGTCCTTCCGTCGACAGTCTAGTTCTTCCGGTCGCGCACGTGCCTACTCTATCAACACCGAGCCGCAGTATTGTAACAAGTGTCATCTGGAACACTTCGGCAAGTGCACCAACGGGCGTGCGTGTTTCTGCTGCGGAGAGTTGGGCCACTTTCAAAATGAATGCCCACGGAGGTCTGATGCTTGCCATAAGTGTGGAGTATGGGGGCACTATAGTCGGAATTGTCGAAAGAATACCCCAGCAGTTGCTGCTCCAACATCAACACGATCTTCAGGAGGTTCAAGCGGCGGTTCAGTTAACCGAGGTCGGGGTCAGTCGCAAAGAGCACCGGCTCGTGCATTTCAAATCACTGCAGAGGAGGCTAGGGAAAACCCGGAGGTGGTCACGGGTATGTTTATTGTAAACACTTTACCTGCAAGAGTATTATTTGACTCGGGTGCCAATAGGTCGTTTGTATCTACTATGTTTGCACAACAACTTGCCATGCCTCTGTCTAAGCTATCTGCTGTACTAGATATTGAAACTGCTAGTAATACTCTAGTTAAAGTAGATCATGTATACCGAAACTGCACTTTAGTGATTGAAGATGTAGTCTTCAATTTGGACTTGATTCCGATCGAGTTTAGTGAATTTGATGTGATTATCGGGATGGATTGGTTGATAGAGAATGAAGCCCATATAGTGTGTAAGAAGCGTATGATCAAGATAACTACTCCGGAGGGGCGTGAGATTTGTATTTATGGGGATAGGAGAAGTGGGGATCTGTGTTTGTTGACTGTTGCAAAAGCTCGAAAGCTTGTTGCAAAGGGATGTGACGCTTACTTGGCATATGCTATAGATGCCAAGGCTGAGAAGAAGACGTTGGCCGATGTGCCTGTTGTTTCACAATTCCCGGATGTGTTTCCGGAAGACTTGTCTGGCGTGCCGCCTGAGAGACAAGTGGAATTTAGAATTGATCTGATCCCTGGAGCTGCACCGGTAGCTCGTTCTCCTTATCGCCTTGCCCCAACCGAGATGAAAGAGATGATGACACAACTCCAGGAGTTGTTAGACAAGGGGTTTTATTCGACCAAGTTCATCGCCGTGGGGAGCTCCGGTGTTATTTGTTAAGAAGAAAGATGGCACCATGAGGATGTGCATCGATTACCGGGAGCTGAATAAATTGACAATCAAGAACAAGTATCCGCTGCCGCGGATAGATGACTTGTTTGACCAGTTACATGGAGCTTGTGTGTTTTCTAAGATTGACTTGAGGTCGGGATATCATCAGTTAAAAGTTAGAGAGGAAGATGTGCCTAAAACAGCTTTTAGGACACGTTACGGGCATTACGAGTTCTTGGTTATGCCTTTCGGGTTAACCAATGCCCCGGCTGTCTTTATGGATTTGATGAACCGAGTTTGCAGACCGATGTTGGACAAGTCGGTAATTGTTTTTATAGATGACATTTTGGTGTATTCAAAGTCTGAAGCCGAACACGCTGATCATCTAAAAGAGTTATTGGAATTGCTAAGAAAGGAAAGGTTGTATGCCAAGTTCTCAAAATGTGAGTTTTGGCTACAACAGATTCAGTTCTTAGGGCATGTGATATCGGGGGCCGGAATTTCTGTAGATCCGACTAAGGTAGAAGCGGTAAGAAATTGGGAACCGCCTCGCTCAGCTACGGAAGTCAGAAGTTTCCTTGGGCTGGCAGGCTATTATAGGAGATTCATTAAGGACTTTTCAAAGATTGCAGTCCCTTTAACGATGTTAACAAAGAAGAATGCACCGTTTGTATGGGAAACTGTGCAGCAGGAGGCGTTTGATATTTTGAAAAAGACGTTAAGTGAAGCACTGATACTTGCCCTACCAGAGGGTAATGAGGACTTTGTGGTATACACGGATGCTTCGAAGTTGGGACTTGGCGCTGTACTGATGCAGCGTGGGAAGGTAATTGCTTATGCTTCAAGGCAGTTGAAGCAGCATGAGAAGAACTACTCAACTCATGATCTTGAGTTGACTGCGGTAACATTCGCTTTGAAGTTATGGAGGCATTATCTTTACGGGACTAAGTGTCAGTTATACACTGACCATAAGAGTTTAAAATACATATTTAGTCAGAAGGAGCTCAATATGAGACAGAGACGTTCGATGGAACTTATAAAGGATTATGACTGTGAAATCCTTTATCATCCCGGGAAGGCTAATGTAGTAGCCGATGCTTTGAGTCGCAAAGCATATGCCAAGGATTGTTGTTACACGTTGACATCTACTATGTTAACATCCACTATTATTGATGATGTCAAGGCCGCTCAAGAGGAAGCCTTGAAAGACGAGAATGTTGGTGCTGAAGATATAAGAGCACAGATTAAGGATATGGAAACAAGTGAATCAGGATTGAAAGGCATCTACGGAAGAATCTGGGTGCCAAAGTATGGAGGCATGAGAAAGGTGATCATAGAAGAAGCTCACCAATCGAAATTTTCTGTACATCCCGGGAGCACAAAGATGTACAACGAGCTGAAAGCAGACTTCTGGTGGCCCGGATTAAAGAAAGATATCGGACAGTACGTGGAGAGATGCCGAACTTGTCGGTTAGTGAAAGCCGAACACCAGCAGCCTTACGGTAGTTTGCAACCGCTTCCCGTTCCGGAATGGAAGTGGGAACACATAACGATGGATTTTGTTACAAAGTTGCCGAAGACTAGGCGTCAACACGATGCAGTTTGGGTGATAGTCGATAGGTTAACTAAGTCCGCACACTTTATTCCGATTCGGGAAGGATATTCTCTGGAAAGGTTAGCACAGATCTATGTGGCTGAGATAGTTGCTAGACATGGAGTACCGAAGTCCATAGTATCAGATCGAGACAGCCGATTTACTTCCAACTTCTGGTCGGCATTACAAGAAGGGTTAGGAACGAGGATTGCTATGAGTACGGCTTACCGTCCGCAAACCGATGGTCAAAGTGAAAGGACTATCCTGACACTTGAAGATATGATGCGGTCGTGTGTGTTGGACCTTGGTGGCAATTGGGACGATCATTTGCCACTGATCGAGTTTTCATATAACAACAGTTACCACGCGACGATCAAGAAAGCGCCGTTTGAGGCATTGTATGGGAGAAGATGTAGGACTCCTACATGTTGGAGGGAAACCGGTGAAACGCCGATTGCTGGGCCGGCATTATTGCAAGAAACAAATGAAAAGATTCAATTGGTAAGACAGAATATGAAGGCGGCCCAGGATCGCCAGAAAAGTTATTACGATAGAAGGCACAAACCAATCAGCTTTGAGGTAGATGATTGGGTGTATCTGAAAGTATCACCAATGAGGGGTGTTACTCGTTTCGTGAAGAGAGGCAAGCTGGCTCCGAGATTTGTTGGGCCATTTAAGATAATAGAAAAAGTTGGAAACCAGTCATATCGTTTAGAGTTGCCGGAAGAAATGTCGGGCATACATCCGGTGTTCCATGTGGGAAATCTCAGGAAGTCATTCACTGCCGAAAACGAAGATTGGGCAGATCACACTGAATTGCAAATTGATGAAAGGCTCCGGTATGTTGAAGAGCCGGAGTGTGTGTTAGACACGAAAGTGAAGAAATTGAGAAGTAAAGAAATAGAGATGGTGCTGGTACGTTGGAAGCATCACAAAGGAGCAAATCATACGTGGGAGCCTAAGTCTGAGATGATAAAGAAATATCCGCAACTTTTTGGATCCGAGTAACTTCGAGGACGAAGTTGAGCGTGGTGGAGCCCATGCTGTAACATCCTCGGATTTAATTTATTGTAATTGGATAATTAGATGAATTTCTGTATTAAGTTAAATTATTAAAAATGTTTACGTATCTGGATATTTGGAAGTTGGTTGTTATTTTATGAAATTAAGGAGTTTGTGAATGTTAAATTTTAGTTATTAAGTATGATTGTTTAAAAATTGGTGATGTTGAAAATAATGATGAAATCAGTATTTAATGGAACCGGATAAGTTGAGGGGCTGAAAGTGTCAATAGCCGATAATTGGGAATAAAAGACCATTGGTCTTTCATTTGAATGATACCTCTCTCTCTCTACAACTAAAGAATTCTCTCCATCTCTCTCTAAATCTCTGCTGAATTTCGAAATTGTGAAGATAAATTCGTGGATTAAACCAAGAAATTAACAAGATCCAAGTGGGAATTAAGGTAAGAAACATTATATCTCAATTTGGGATTTATTTGGAAGTTATAAAGATTCAAAATTCGGATTTATAAACTGAGAAATTGTTGATGCATGTGTGTTAAATCAGTGGAGAATCGATTGTTGAACATCACTGAAGCATCTGAAACAAGAATCATCGGTTAATTCGTCCTAAAAGGTTAGAAATCTTAAATTTTGTAAGTTTTTAGTGTTCTTGAGGTTTTTCTTCAATTTTGATCCAATCTGGACGAATTAGAATGTTATGGATGTGAAAAATGATGTAGAAACGTTCATTATATGTTAGTATAGCATTATTATGAATTGCATGTTGTTAGATTTAAGTTTTGGCAATTTTTACTTAAAAACCCGTAGCTGCGAAATAGCAAACCTGCATGTGAACTCGGCGAGTTCATGAGGAACTCGGCGAGTACTCAAGAACAGATGAATAAATCTTCATAAAAAAATTCATAAGTGTTGGATCCGAATTCGGTTGGGACCCGAATTCGGATAAGATCCGAAATTTGGATTGGACCGAAGTCAAATTTAAGAACCGAACTCGGAGGGTCCGAATTCGGATGGGTCAACCCGAACTCGGATGGGTCAACCCAATCCGGATGTGTCCGAAATTCAACTAAGGGTCCGAAATTCGGACAGGAACTCGGCGAGTTCCATGAGCCTACTCGGCGAGTTCTATGAGTTTTGGGGTAATTCGGATGGGTTTAAAAGGATCCGAATTTATGGTCAAATAAACAAACTTTTGAGATATCTTTTGTACTATAATAAGGCATATAATGGAGGGTTAATTGGGAATAATAACACCTCGAATAACGGTTTAAAATATGAGTTTCGGATGGTGTTTCCGAATGTTGTAGCACTTTGTTGTATACAAGTTGATGGTAAATTGTTAAAGAACATATAATGATAATATGTTTTCATTATGGAAATGAAACAGGTCCCTTGTGGTGTTGTTTAACCCACAGTGGGGTACTTGGTTGATCCGGTTGAAATCCCGAGGAGAAATAATATTGCTAAAAGATTAATAACGCACCCACTGTGAGTACCTTTGATTTTAACATTGTTGCATCTGCATTATGTTTGCATTGCCTGCTGAGGCATGTTGTTTCATATTCGTTTGGCATTCTACTAACATGCGTATATGTTGATGCACATTCATACTTGTTGCATGTCCGTTCATTTGTTGTGCATTCTTTCGATGGACCTGCGTGGTCGCATCTGTACTCTGATGTTACTGTGCTATATGACCAAGAGTTTGACACCTCTGTGGTCAGGATAGACAGTAGGTCATCCCCGATGTAATGTCTGCCTCCGATGGTTGGGTATTCTTATGCCGAGTGTCAGCTCGAAGGAGCTGCGGCTCGGGTTTGCGTACTTGGAGTACGTGTGGGGTATACGGTATGTGTTACCGCGGTTACCCTGGGTGGCATCATAATGATTTGTAGAATGTGTGAAAATCATCTGGTATTCACTAAGCTTTAGCTTACCCTTTCAGTTGTTGAATTTTTACAGGAAAAGGGAAATCCGCTGCGGGACCATCTAGCTAGGAAATCTATTGAAGTGATTGAAGATTTCTACTGTTTAGCTTGGTATTTGTTTTATGAAATCAATGTTGTAATAAATTTGGGATAATGTAAAATGTTTGAGTATGTAGACTTAGACATGTAACCTTGTAGCACCGTAGGGTGTTAGATTCAGTTGTAATACTTTAAATTTATGTACTTTAATGCTTCCGCGCTATTATTAAGCTATCAGATCATTATGTTATGTGTTTGTTGGTGATTAATCCTGGGTGAATGGTAATTGGTGGTTAATGTGGCAAGGGTGTCACAATTTTGAACTAGGTAAATCACATACTTTAGTTCAACTATGTTCTAATCACTGAACTATGCCTTTAATTTGATATTTCATAGGTCCTAACTTAGTTATTTTTCAAAAACCCTATTTTGACCCATAAAAACTTCAAAATGTGATGTTTAAGCCCAAAATTGTGTATAAAACTACCAAAATCTTGTACAATCCGGTTGATTATACCTAGATATGAGTGTAGAATCGAACACAATAGCTTTAGACTCGATGAAATGTCGTTTATGTGAAATACGGTAGATTCGAGAATAGATTCGAGATCGCCACAGACAGATTCGAGAAATCAGATTCGACAACAGTAAGAAATAAATGCCTTCACTGTGGACGTATATATACTACCTACCTTCGAGTCTATGTGGATTCGAGTCTACTGACAGATTCGAAATACTTCACATTCGAGTCTGTCTTAGATTCGAAATTACCAACACTTAGAAAAATTTCGGAAATTTTGAAATTTTGAAATAATTTCAATTTTTCCAACTATTTTCTACGGTATTGTGTAACCAGATAAACTATGCCAACTCTTTTACCCTAAGCAACAGATATTTCACGCAATGTTTATTTTATCCAACTTCGAATGCACCCTCAGTAACTTTTGACCTTTTACCTAAGTAAAAATTAAACTAACCCTAAATAAGATAAAATAAAATAAAATAAAATAGACTAAGGTAAAAATAAAATAAAATAAAATAAAATTTTGACTAAAAAATTTTAATCTAGACTTAAGTTATAAAAACAAATTTACAAGCTAAGCTTAATACTAAACAACATATTTTTGATGAGTATAGTCGAAGAGAGGTTCAATCAGATAGCGATGTCCGATACTAACTTTCAGTACTTAAACTTTCACACTTAGGAATTTTTGATTCCTTTGATTGTTTGTCGTGACATACCTATTTAGCCAATTGTTGGTATTTTACCCTGTTAAACATTCTACATTTTGGAATATCCCTTGGCCTTTTTATTTATCAGGAAATTATCTTACGTGACTCAGACATAGACATACTTTTATGATCAAGGCACACAGACAAAAATTCTAACTTGTTGGTATTTGCAAACTTTCTTTAAAAGACAAACATCGGACACAGGTCTGTATTCTCATACAACAAAGTGTCTTAGTTCGACTTAAGGTTTATTTTTAAAGTTAGCAGATAGCGGTGACAGGTCTGTACTGACGTACAAAAAAGCGACATGTCTGCTAACCCGAATCTAAACAGAGACAACAGGTCTGTACTTACGTACAACAGAGTTGCATGTTTTCGACTCTCAGTTTTTCATGATATTTCTATTCTTTCCATTTTCAGATGTATTTGATGTTGCCATACATCCCCAGAAAGTTTGCATACCTCATTTAGACTTAAAGTTTGTATGTCTTGTACATAAAAATTAAGACCGATTGGTCGTACATCTAGGTTAGTGACACGCTTGACTTTTTCTAGAATATTTTATTAGCCTTGAGATTCCCTATATGTATTATGCCTACCAACACATCAAACTAAATAAAGTATAACACTTAGGATTTAGTTGCATTATGTGTGAAAGCCTAAATACTTAGAGTCTGTAACGACGGTGCTAATTTTCGTCACTTTGAACCTATGTATCTAAGACTTAACTCTTTTTTCTGATATTCTCTTTTTTTGTATTTTTGTGATTTTCTTTCTTTTTTTTTTTTTTATTTTTTTTCATAAGCAAAAAGCAGTAAACTAAGCTAATCTACTAACTCACTAAAAATAGAAACTTACTAAAAATAGAAACTTTCCTGAATTAGAAACTTACCTAAATTAGCAACTTACCTAAATTAGCAGACTACTGTAAAGAAAGAAATACTACTACTCTAAAAGAAAATAAACTTACTATTACTAAGGTCAAATTACTCTGGGTTGCGCATTCCATTCAGTTGAATTAAATACTCAAACCGTGACTTATCAAACGCTTTGGTAAATAAATCTGCATTATTATCTTCAGTTGCCACCTTTACCAGTTTGATTAAGTTCTTTTCAGCACAATCACGAATAAAATGATGCCTTATGTCTATGTGCTTTGTTTTACTGTGTTTAACTGGATTATTAGTTATAGCAATTGTAGATTGATTGTCTATCCTAATAGGAGTTTGAGTGTAAGCCAAACCGTAATCCCGCAATTGTTGTTGTATCCACAGAACCTGTGAACAACAACTACCAGCAGCTACATACTCGGCCTCGCACGTTGACACGGCTACCGATGTTTGTTTCTTGCATTGCCAGGACACCAATCTCCCTCCGAGGAACTGACAACCTCCAGTCGTTGATTTGCGCGTCAAGCTGCATCCTCCGTAGTCAGAATCTGTGAACGCCTCCAACTCTAGATCTCCCTCCGCGTGATACAAAGTCCCAGCTTCGGTTTCGACTTGAGGTATCGTAGAATCCGCCTCACAGCTTTCATATGCATCTCCTTCGGATTCGCTTGAAACCTAGCACAAATACACACAGCAAACATTATGTCAGGTCTTGAAGCAGTTAAATACATAAGTGACCCAATCATGGCCCGATATAAAGTCGGATCCACATCGGAATCACTTTCAGTACCCGGCCCGAGATTGTGATTCACTTGAATCGGCGTGCTGAAATGGGCAGTCAACTTAGTTCCCTCCATCCCAAACCGTTCTAATATGTCATAGACATACTTAGTTTGATGGATAAACATACCTTCCTTCTTTTGGTCAACTTGTAACCCTAAAAAGAAATTCAACTCTCCCATAGCACTCATCTCGAACTTAGACTTCATAACCTTCTCGAAATCTTTGCACATCTGTTCGTCTGATGATCCAAAAATGATATCATCTACGTACACTTGTACCAAGATAAAGTGATCTCCCTTTCTCTTCACAAATAGAGTACTATCTATCCTACCCCTCTCAAAGCCATTTTCTAACAGATGGTTGGATAGAGTCTCATACCACGCCCTAGGTGCCTGATGTAATCCATAAAGAGCCTTATCTAAGCGATATACTCTATCAGGATATTTAGGATCTGTAAATCCGGGCGGTTGTTCTACATACACCAACTCCTTCACTTTCCCATACAGGAAAGCACTCTTAACATCTAATTGATATACCTTAAAGCCCTTGAAGGAGGCAAAAGCTGAAAACAACCTAATTGCTTCTAACCTTGCTACAGGTGCAAACACTTCGTTGTAATCGATTCCCTCCTCTTGGTTGAAACCCTTTACAACTAATCTCGCCTTGTTGCGCGTGACTATACCCCGATCGTCTCTTTTGCACTTAAAAACCCATTTGGTTCCTATTGCAATCTCCCCTCGAGGTAACGGAACTAACTCCCACACTTCTAGTTTCCTAAATTGTGAAAGTTCTTCCTGCATCGCTTCAACCCAGGAGTTGTCCTTAAGTGCCATTTGCACATTTTTGGGCTCTACTTGCGATATGAAACATGAATATAGACATGTGTGATATGCCTCGGAGTCGTTTATCATCGACAACAACACAGTGTTGTTATTTACACTACTCCGAGTCTTCACACCCTCGTTAGGATTTCCTATGATGCTATCTATTGGATGGTTCTTGTTAATCCTAGAGGTCTCTATTTCATCAACCCTTAGATTATCTCCTAAGTTGGATCCTATTTCACCTAAAGGGGGAACAGGCTCAGCTTCCACATTTTCTTCCTCACGGACATTTTCCTCAGAGGCAGAACTTGATGCTTGAGTCTGATTCTCATTGGTAGGTTCTTCTTGATCAGCAACTTCTGGAGATCCATCTACAGTCGCAGTAGGCTCGGACATAGATTCGAACGTGGTCCTTGGAAAGATTTGGCCATCGTCGTTCAGATGCAACGTCGCCAAGTCCTTCTCGATTGTACCTGCATTATCATCCAGAGGAATGTTAAATGACTCAAATAACTTATCATAGTCAAATATCCATTCCGGACCAGTTTGGGGTTCATGTGTATAACTTGAGACTTCAATATTATACACAATCTCCACAGTACCAGTTGTTTTGTTAAACACCCGTTTGTTTGGTGAGTTTGGCACATAACCTAGGAAGTATCCTTCGTCAGCTTTTTCACCAAATTTCGGTTGATGTTTTGTTCTTAAAAGTGTGCATGGTACTCCAAACGGTTCGAATCCAGTTAAGTTAGGTGGCCGTTTATTCAAAATTTCATAGCATGTTTTGTTCAATGATTTGACTGTAAGGACTCTATTTAAAATATGGCACGCGGTATTCACTGCCTCCCCCCAAAACATGGTAGGAAGCTTTGAATCCGAAAGCATAGTCCTTGCAGCCTCAATCAATGTTCTGTTTTTACGTTCGGCCACCCCATTCTGTTGTGGTTCATATGGTGCACTGAATTGATGCACGATGCCCTTTGATAGGCAATATACACCAATTACAGAGTTTCTAAATTCAGTCCCATTATCACTACGAATATGTTTGACCCTTGTTCCGTAGGAGTTCTCCACTTGGTCTAAGAACCCGATGAGCTTTGCAGCCGTCTCGTCCTTCGTACCTAAAAAGAAAACCCATGAAAACCGTGAGTAATCGTCAGTGATAACTAAGCAAAACCAACTACCTCCTATACTCCTTTTGTTGATAGGGCCGAAAAGGTCCATATGCAACAATTCGAATGTCGAGGTTATGGAGTTCAGCTTCTTGGACTTGTGTGTCTTTTTATGTTGCTTGCCCTTCATGCACGGTAGACACTTGTCTTCAAACTGAAAGCTCTTCAGAGGCACACCTTGCACCAAACCATTCTTCGTTATGTAATTCATTTTCCTTAGGTGCAAGTGAGCCATGCGTCTGTGCCACAAAACCGATTCCGTCTCCGAAGCTTTTGATAGTAAGCAGATCGGACCCATCGAATTATCTGGCTTGTTCATATCGAGCATGTACAAGTCATTCTTCCTTGGCGCCCGTATCAATATCCAATCTTCAGGTATTTTGAATCCAGGCTTTAGCACTAACGCCTCAGTGTCAGTAAATAGCACTGAGTTCTTCTTATCACAGATTTGAGATACACTAATGAGATTATGAACCAGTTTATCAACGTGATAAACTTGATCCAATGTAATCGTCCCATTAGTGACTTCTCCAGTTCCAGTGATATTTCCTCCTTTGTTGCCCGCGAATGATACGAATCCCCTATTACCCCCCTTGAAGTCTGTGAGAAGACTTCTTTCCCCCGTCATGTGCCTGGAGCAACCACTGTCAACGAACCACTTGTTGTTTGGACCGGTAGTTATCTCCTGCACATGAAAGAAAATAGGTTAGTTATCACGGGGAACCCAAGCCATGACTGACTTGGTAATACCATTCTCGTCCACATACGTGAACTCTTTCAAGTACCCATCTCGCCTTTCAGGTGACTTGGGCTTTTGAACTGAATTCTGTTGTGGTGCCGAGTGATTTAGATTCACTCTTTGCCTTTGAGTAGGCATTTGTTGTGGAGCTCTAGAATAACTCTTATTATACTGCATTTCAGACTGTGATCCCTGAGCTCTTACCGGAACATAATGTCTAACGGGAGTATGTGACCTAACTGGAGTGTGTGACCTGCTAGGTGTGGTGCTCCTATAGACTTGTTGAGGTGCTGACCTAGATTGATTAATGACACGATTCGGTGAATTAGTCCTAACCACTTCTTTTGGTCCAACCTTAACCGGTGTTTGTTTCACAACAGGTTTTGGTGCGGCCTGCACAGTTTTCTCGGTACTCTGAGAACTACTCGTGCTCGCCACACTAGGTGAGGGCTTAACAGGTGTTGGGTTCACTGTCTTAGGGGTAACATCTGCTTTCCTAAGTGGACAGTGAGAAGCAACATGCCCTTTCTCGTGACATCTAAAGCAAGACATCTTATCCATGGACTTTTTGGTTGGTCCCTTAGATCTAGGTGTCTCACTAGTGTCTACCTCCTTTGGTACATATACAGTGTCTGTCTCTTCGACCTGGTCAGCCCATGAAATTTTCTGTTTTCCTGCAGGTGTTTCACTGGAGGAAGACACAAATTTCACTTTCTTGACCTTGACGGTTGAGTCAGTCACCTTAGGTGTATTTTCAACTGTAGGCTCAGGTGTCGGTTCAGGTAGGTCCTCTAAGTCTACTGAGTTGTCAGTTTTCTCCTGAGGCTGAGGCACATAGTTTGCATTGAAAGGTGGAGGAATTTCGTGAAAACCTAGACCTACAGGCTTCTTAGATTGTCTTTGGGCATCTAAGACTTTTCCTAGGTTTAGGCTCGAATTCCTAAACTTTTCCAGCTTGCTGTTTGCCTCTGCTACCTTAACCTTGGTCTCGGCTAGCTCTATGTCCTTATCTTTCAGACTTTTGGTCAAGGCCTCTACGTGCTCATACATAAGCTCTATCCTAACACACTGCTCACTCAGTTTGTCTTTTAGAACTATTACGTCTTGAGCATCAGCCTTAAGCTTTTCCTTTAAATCTTGTTTTATATAATTTAGGCTAGCGTTTTCAATTTTTAAATTTTCATTTTGAGCAGCTATGGTCTTATGTGAGTCTAAGACTAGATTTAACCTATCGTTAGAACTAACACATAAAGCACATAATTCACGAAATAGAGAATAAGAAAGACTAACCTTAGAGTTATCAGATTCCACGTTGGCCATCTGAGCAGCAAACTCCAGCACGGTCTGATCATTCGCTTTCTCTACCCACATCGGACTGCTGTCCCGTGTGGTCTGCTCGTCTTCTTCACAACCATTCTCCGTAACTTCAGCCATGAAAGCTCTAGCATTGGACTCAGGATGTGAACTCCAGTCATAGGTACCATCTAGCTGTCTGTCAGACGTGACATTGGATATTAGACCCGCTAGATTGGCTTGACCAGATGAGGAACTCGGAAGGTATCTTTGTTGGGACTGATTTTGGTACTGTCCTTGATGCTGACTCTGTCCTTGGTATGATTCTACCTTCGGTCTTTGACACTCCCTGGCGAAGTGTCCCAATCCCTGACAGTTGTAGCATTTGACCTTAGACTTATCAAATCCTATCCCTTTGTTGTTCATTTGTAGATTCCTCCCAGTTCTCTTAATGAATCTTTTAACCCTCTGGGTCACCATGGCCAGTTGCCACTTAAGATCCATTTCCTCTAAGTCATCAGGGTCGACCTGATCGTAATCTTCATCCCAAAGAGCCGGATCATTGATCTTCCCTTGAACACAATTTCCATAAGCTGCCACAAAGGAGGCAAGCAGATTCAAATGTTCTTCTGCGGACTTTGCGCTCATCGGCATCTTCGAATAGCTCTGACTGGTCGATGCCATTTGGACTTGAGGTTGCGGTTCTTCCGATCTTCCTAACCCTAAGAACGCGCGATTCAGTGAGTCTTCGGACTCAGGTGGCGATGACGTTTCTCCGGTGAAAAACGCTGTAGCACTCTTCTGTTCAGCTGTCACTGATGATTTAGATGTCATTCCAAAATACATAGCCGGATTCTGGACTTGCTCGTAATCAGTCTCAGCCTTAATCATCTCGAAGTGATATGCCCTCAACGTTCCCACAATATCATCAAGTGATTGAGCATAATACTTGTCCTCATTAAGCTTAATCATGGCCACGTACATAGCCCATTTGGCTTGTAGGGCATCAAGAAGCTTGTTGTTCTTGTCAGTATCCGAATACTCAATGCCATGACTTTCAAGCTCTGTTATCAGATGATAGAACCGTGTGATAATATCATCTAACTGTTCATCCTTAAGAGCCTTGAAAATCGCAAACTGTTGGGTCAACAGCTCTGTACGCTTTCTACGCACCCGTGGATTACCTTCACACCTTTTCTGGAGAGACTCCCAAAGTTCCTTCGACGTCCTTTGAGTCCGAAATGTGTGCAAGATATCTTGAGGTAAAGCCATACGGATAATTGAGAACGCCTTGTTTTCAGCTTCAAATAGTTTCTTGTCATCCTCTTTCATCATTTGGTATGACAAAACCTTTTGACGGCCTTCTACTTCAGATACTGGTGGAATGTACCCTTCATCTATGCACACCCACATGCGCATATCGTTGAATCGTACAAAATCCGTAAATCTGTCCTTCCACCAGTAATAGTCCTCAACTTTCATCAGCTTTGGCGGTGCATTTGCCTTTCCAACTTCATGATCCATCTCAAGGAATTTCTGAAGGTTTGACATCTTTTCTGAAAGAAATTGAATTTTAACTTAATTAATCTAATTCTAAACTGACTTAGATTAACTTATTCGAATCTAGATAGATTCGAAACTAATTAATATTAAATCTTTTGAAATTAAATTCGATTAAGTCTTAAGAGTCAATTAGATTCGAAATAATGTCAGAGTCGAACAATTCATTAGATTCGAAGTAATATCAGATTCGAAGGACTCCTTAGATTCGAAGACCCTTAGAATCGAAGGCACAGCAGAGTCGAATGATAGCAGATTCGAAGCACAGAATCGAAACAATAACAAACTCGAAATAAACTCGAAACAACACAGACTCGAGATCCAATTCGAAAGAAGCAACAGATTCGAAACAACACAGATTCGAAACACACTAAAATTGACTCGAAAGGAGCGTATTTTGGTTAGACTCGAGACTAGAGAGAAACCCTAATTACCCCTATAGATTTGAGCGCCGCAAACTCGAAAAACGGCTAACACTTTGATTTTTTGACGTTTTACAGATTAAACCACTATTTTTTCAAATGAAAAATAATGATTTCGATCAAAAACGTGAAAAACCATCCAACTAGCGTCAAGAAACCTAGAATGTATCTGATGAACACGAAGAACACCAAGAACACTCCGTAGGCTCTGATACCACTTGTAAGGTCTACCAATGCAAGATCTATCTAGACGCGGATCCGTGAACGAGTGCGGAATCCTCGTTGACGGTTAGACGGACAACTCTCAACCAACGGAAACACGGAGACTATTAGACGCTGAACGAACGACACACGAACGATCCTACGTACTAATTCTCTCCGAAACGGGACTCACCTAGCTGATAAACTCGAGATCGCCTCTTGCTCAATTCCTCACGAATTCTGCAAAAAGTCACCTAATCATTCGAGTCTATCCCTAATTATAGACCCTGATTCGAGTATGTTGTGGGCCAACCTCGAATCTGGCCTAAGGCCCATTCGAATCTGTCCATCTGACAGACTCGAATCTAGCCCATTCGAATCTAAGGACTCATTCGAATCTATCACAGATTCGAATGTATCCTTTTATGCAATTCGAATCTAGCCTTTGACATATACAACAAAGTGTTTGAAACTTATGTTTTGCTTATGCTTGAGTCAATCTTTGACCTTTATGTTTGAACTTCTTGTAATATGCTACATCAAGTTCAAACACACAATCAATAACAGACAAACACATATTAAGCATATATATCAAAACACTTGTTAATACTCAGAATATTACTTAAACCATAATGCAGATCGATTAGACTGCTATCGTCACACAGGATGTACCAACAAAATAACACGAAAAATAGAATATTCAAAGGGGATTGAAGATCAAACCCAGGGTTTTTGAGGATGAACACGAAGAACACGAGATGATGAATCCACAATTTGTTTAAATCCACCGGTTTGGCTCTGATACCAATTGTTGTTATGTATTCCCAACAATAATCAGCACTTCTTGAAATGATTTCAACAATATTCAATACAAAAAGAATGATTATACTCAATGATTGTAAGGAATATTGAAGAACAATGTCAGAGAGAGAAAGCAAAAAGCAGCAGCTGCTATGGGAAACCCTAGGTGGGGTTTCCCTTACATCAATTAATTGAACTTTCAAAGTATTACACAATAGTCCCTCAACTTCTATTGCTAAGAAATTACATAGTAAAAGAAAGACTAGAAATAAATTACATGGAAATAAACTAATTAGTTATTACAAAATAAATTCCACAAGATCGAAATTAATATCTAACAATCTCCCCCTTTTCGATCATTGTGGATGATCACAGGATTCTTCCACATGTTCCCTGAGGCTAAGGACGACTTCAAATCGTCGAGTCACTTATCTAAGATGTAGCCTGTATCTCAGAAGTTCAATGGCGCAGAGCATGTATTGTATTTCTTTTGGTTTTCTTTTAAGTTCAAAGATTGGCTGAGCATCGTCTTCTTGTAGTCGATTATTGAGCTCGACTCTAACCACAAGATCGAAATTTAATATCTAACAAGAAAGATCACAAGAAGGCACACAAATCAAAGACTCAAAACTCTGTCTCCTTCACCTTCGATCTGCTGCATATGGATCTCTTTGGTCCAATCAACAAAAGGGGTATAGGTGGAAGTTGGTATTGTTTAGTTATCACTGATGATTACTTACGATTTTCTTGAGTTCTCTTCTTAGGTACAAAGGACGGAACAACAGGTATGCTGATTGGGTTCTTAGACAAAGTTGAGAACGCCTATGGGAAAAGAGTAAAGTGTATCAGAAGTGATAATGGAATTGAGTTCAAAAATGCAGTAATAGATGTATATTGCCTAATTAAAGGCATATTGCATCAGTTTAGTGCACCATATGAGCCACATCAAAATGGGGTGGCAGAACGAAAGAACAGGACACTAATTAGGAAACAAGGACTATCCTTTCGGATTCATAACTTCCCAGAATGTTTTGGGGGGAAGTAGTGAATACCGCTTGTCTTGTTTTAAACAGAGTCAATACTTTGAAATCACTGAACAAAACCTGTTACGAGATTTTAAATAAACGTCCACCAAATTTAACTGGTTTTGAACCATTTGGGGTGCCGTGCACTTTGTTAAAATCTAAACATCAACCTAAGTTTAGTTAAAAGGCAGACGAAGGATACATCCTAGGTTATGTCCCAAATTATAGAGGAGGTGAGATTAGGGTTTTTAGGGTCAAAAACGCGCCTGGATTCATTTTGCGCCGCACCAGCTTAGGCCTGCACCCCCCTGTGCCGGGGGTATGGCCTGGGCTGCGCTGGAAGGCGTCTCTAACTCTGAAAAGTTTGGTTTTGTAGCGTAGGGCAGCGCAGGCCTGCGCCCCATCCGGCTCGGATCGCGTGGAATTTTCTCGAGTTACTTCCATTTGATTTCTTTACCCTGAAACATAATTTTGGTGTAATAATAACAAAGTAACGAAACATCGGTGCTTAAAACGATCTTAAAACGATATAAAAACACATAAAAAATAGTCTTATCAAACCTTCCCAACTTAACTCTTGGTCGTCCCTGAACAAGCCTTTGGAATCAGAACTATCTATGTACCGCGTATATATTAGCGTCGTTTCTAGAATTTCTAAGTTAATCTAGCCTTTGCAATAATACGTTAAAACATTTATCTTGCAAACCAAGGACATTTATAGTTAAAATATATTTTCCTTAGAATTTATATAATGTATCTCACTCGTGGAAATTTTCCTTTTAGCTCAAGGTTACGAAACTTAAAAGACACGTGGGTCTTTTGACCATCTTTTCCATCTATGCATGTTTTCGACAAAATTTTTCTTTTTAAATACCATGCTTAAATCCATAATTTTCTAACTCAAGTTATCTAGTTGGTCCATGTAGCGAGATTTAGGTCAATCACTCCCAAACCAGATGGTTTTAGGAGATTAGGCATGAGTGGTACCCCAATGACGTAATTTCCCGAACCATCTAACTATAATTGAGCCGCTTTTGAGGCTAAAAACGTAATTAAGTCCTCCCCCTTATCGCATGATTTTTCCAAAATCTTTTGACACATTACTTATATTTAAGCCCTAATATACTTTAACCTACTTAAATTTGCTTTACATAACAAAAATGTTAACTATTATTACGACTCTTTTCTTAATTATAGAATATCATATCAACACTAACCAATTCCCTTTTACATATATTTCTATTTATCATCATGTTCCACGACCTGATCGGCAAAAAAGACTCAAATGGGGAAGGCTAGACAAACTATATAAACATTACCAAACTTAATAAGGACTCGGCTAAGAAAAATTACTAAAAGAAATACAATGCACACAAAGACAAATATAAATAGATAAAAGTGCAGAAAATAAAACAAAGAACAAGGAAAGATGGTACCTGATAATCAGAATGGAGGAGGAGGAGTGCCGAAGACACTACTGAAGAAATCTCCATAAGGGCCATGATCTGCGGGATCTTGTGGTGGAGGCGGGAATAGGTGGTTAGGGATCTGGTCTGGAAAATCCTGTCTGCCATGTGCCGTATAGCGCTGATAAGTATCTACGGCAGGGTCATAGGACTGGTAGTTGGGCATGGTAAAATCAGAGTATGTGTGATATGGAAAACCGGAATGGAAATCCTCATGATGTCAGACTCCCTCCTAGATGCCCAGTTATATTGTTGGTACACCTTGTGTGACGATAGCAGTCTAAGTGATCCAACATTGTGGTTTAACGAGTGTTTGTTACATATGTTTATATATGATTGATAGTTATTATTGTTTGTGTGTTTGAACTTGATGTAACGTATTACAAGAAGTTCAAACATAAAGATTAAAGATAAAATCAATCATAAGGTAAAAACATAAGTTTCAATACTAAGTTGAGTATGTGAAATAGTAGATTCGAATTATATAAGGTTTGACATTCGAATCTGTGTCAGATTCGAATGTGGACCTAGATTCGAATCTAGGCAGATTCGAGAGTGTCAATGAGGACAAACTCGAATGGGCCTTAGGCCGGATTCGAGTTTAGCCCATGACAGACTCGAATTAGCCTCTATAATTAGGGATAGACTCGATTAATTATAAGACTTTTTGCAGAATTCGAGAGTGATTAAGCAAAAGGCGATCTCGAGTTTATCATCAGTGTTAGTGCCGTTTCGGAGAGAATCAGTTCGTAGGATCATTCGTGTGTCGTTCGTTCAGCTTCTGATAGTCTACGTGTTTCTTGGTGAGAGTTGTTTCCGTCTACCCGTTAACGAGGATTCCGCACTCGTTGACGGTTCCGCGTCTAGATAGATCTCGTAGTGGTAGACCTTACAAGTGGTATCAGAGCCTTTGGGGTGTTCTTGGTGTTCTTCGTGTTCATCTGAATACATTCTAGGTTTCTTGACGCTTTTGGACGGTTTTTCTCTCATATTCGTGTTTTTCGTGTGTTTTCGAGCCTAGCAAATAGTCATCCGGGAAATACTTTGTGTTTTTCACGTTTTTGATCGAAATCAATATTATTCGTTGTAAAAATATTGATTTAATCTGCAAAACGTTAAAAAATCAAAGTATTAGCCGTTTTTCGAGTTTGCGGCGCTCGAGTCTATTAGGGGTAATTAGGGTTACACTTAGTTTCGAGTCTAACCAAATCCGCTCCTCTCGAGTTTGATAAAGTGTGTTTTGAGTTTGATTCAAGTCTGTCCTAGTTTCGAATACGGTCTCGAGTCTGCTGACATTCGAGTTTAATTCGAGTTTAGTCTAGAATCGAATAGGGCTTCGAATATATTGTGTCTTCGAGTTTGTCTTGACCTTCGAATCTGAGGACTTTTCGAATCTGACATAATTTCGAATTTAATTGAATTTCAACACTTAATCGAATTTAATCCCAAAAGATTTAATCTAAATTAGATTCGAATCTACCTAGATTCGAAAGAGTTAGCTTAAGTCAGTTTCGAATTAAATTAATTAAGTACAAATTCAATTCCTTTTGAAAAGATGTCAAATCTTCAAAAATTCCTGGAAATGGACCACGAGGTCGGGAAGGCAAACACTCCGCCTAAGCTGATGAAACTCGAGGATTATTATTGGTGGAAAGATCAGTTTACCGATTTCGTGCGTTTCAATGATATGCGCATGTGGGTATGTATTGACGAAGGATACATTCCACCAATTTCTGAAGTTGAAGGCCGTCAGAGAGTCTTATCATACCAAATGATGAAAGAGGATGATAAGAAACTGTATGAAGCCGAGAACAAAGCGTTTTCGATAATTCGAATGGCGTTGCCTTAGGATAAACTACACACATTCAGGACTCAAAAGACATCTAAGGAACTTTGGGAGTCACTAGAGAAGAGGTGTGAGGGTAATCCTAGGGTTTGACGAAAGCGTACGGAGCTGTTGAAACAACAGTTTGCGATTTTCAAGGCGTTAAAGGATGAACAGCTGGATGATACAATCACCCGGTTCTATCATCTGTTGACGGAGCTTGAGAGTCACGGGATTGAGTATACTGACACCGACAAGAACAACAAGCTTCTTGATGCCTTACCAGCCAAATGGGCTATGTATGTGGCAATGATAAAGCTAAATGAGGATAAGTATTATACCCAATCTCTGGAGGATATTGTGGGAACGTTGAGAGCTTATCATTTCGAGCTACTGAAGGCCGAAACTGATTACGAACAAGTCCAGAATCCAGCGATGTATTCTGGAAAGTCAACAAAAACCTTCAGCGACCGCCGATCTGAAGACTGCTACAGCGTTTTTCACCGGAGAAACGTCGTCACCAGCAGAGACTGATGACACATTGAATCGAGCGTTCTTAGGATTAGGAAGATCGGAAGAACCGCAGCCTCAAGTATAACAGGCATCGACATCTCAGAGTTATTCTAAGATGCCCATGAGTGCAAAATCAGCCGAAGAACATTTGAACCTACTTGCTTCATTTGTGGCTGCATACGGGAACTGCGTTCAGGGGAAGATAAACGATCCTGCTCTCTGGGATGAAGACTACGATCAGGTCGACCCTGATGATCTTGAGGAGATGGACCTTAAATGGTAACCCAACGGGTTAAGAGATTCATCAAACGAACTGGGAGGAATTTGACGATGAACAACAAGGGGATTGGATTTGATAAGTCCAAAGTAAAGTGCTACAACTGTCAAGGTCTGGGACACTTCGCTAGAGAATGCCAGAGACCGAAGGTAGAATCGTACCAAGGGCAGAACCAGCATCAGGGACAGTTTCAGAATCAATCTCAACAACGATACCTTCCGAGTTCATTTGCCGGTCAAGCCAATCTAGCTGGTCTACTATCAAATGTCACTTCAGACAGACAGCTAGATGGTACTTACGACTGGAGCTCACATCCAGAATAAAATGCTCGGGCTTTTATGGCTGAAGTCACGGAGACTGGGTGTGAAGGGGAAGAGCAGACCACAAGGGACAGCAGTCCGATGTGGGTGGAGAAGACGAATGATCAGACAGTTCTGGAGTTTGCCGCTAAAATGGCCAATGTGGAATCCGACCACACAAAGGTTAGTCTGACTTACTCTCTTTTTCATGAGTTATGTGTATTGTGTGTTAATTCTAATGATAGGTTAAATCTAGTCTTAGAATCACAAAAAACCATAACTGCTCAAAATGAGTCATTAAAAACTGAAAATGCTAGCCTAAACGATATTAAGCAAGATCTTAAAAAAAAATTGAGGCTGATGCTCAAGACGTAATAGTTCTGAAAGACAAACTGAGTGAGCAGTGTGTTAGGTTAGAGCTTATGTATGAGCATGTAGAGGCCTTGACCAAAAGTCTTAAGGACAAAGACATAGAGCTAGCTGAAACAAAGGTAAAGGTAGCAGAGGCCAACAGTAAGCTAGAGAAGTTTAGGAATTCAAGCCTGAACCTAGGGAAGGTTTTAGACGCTCAACGCCAGTCTAAAAAGCATGTAGGTCTAGGATTTCATGAAATTTCTCCACCTTTTAATGCAAACTATGTGCCTCAACCTCAGGAGAAAACTGACAAATCAATGGACTTAGAGGACATACCTGAACCTATATCTTAGCCTATAGTAGAAAATACACCTAAGGTGGCTGACACATCCGTCAAGGTTAAGAAAGTCAAATTTGTGTCTTCCTCCAGTGAAACACCTGCAGGAAAACATAAATAGATTGGTCTGATCAGGACGATGAGCCAGACGCAATAGATGTACAAAAGGACCAAGACACTAGCGAGACACCTAAGTCTAAGGGCACACACAAGAAGTCCATAGATAAGATGTCCTGCTTTAGATGTCATGAAAAGGGGCATGTTGCTTCTCACTGTCCGCTTAGGAAAGCCGAAGTTACACCTAAGACAGTGAACGCAACACCTGTTATGCCCTCAACAAATGTGGCGAGCACTAGTAGTTCTCAGAGTACCGAGAAAACTGTGCAGGCCACACCAAAACAAGTTGTGAAACAAACACCGGTAAAGGTTGGACCAAAGGAAGTGGTTAGGACAAATTCACTGAATCGTGTCGTTAATCAATCTAGGTCAGCACCTCAACAAGTCTAGGAGCACAACACCTAGCAGGGCACACACTCCAGTTAGGTCTCATACTCCTGTTAGACATTACGCACCGGTAAGAGCTCAGGGATCACAGTCTGAAATGAAATATAATAGGAATTATTCTAGAGCTCCACAACGAATGCCTACTCAAAGGCAAAGAGTGAATTTAAATCACTCAGCACCACAACAAACTCCTGTTCAACGACCCAAGTCACCTGAAAGGCGAGATGGGTATTTGAAAGAGTTTAAGTATGTGGACGAGAATGGTATAACCAAGTCAGTTATGGCTTGGGTTCCCCGTGATAACTAACCTATTTACTTTCATGTGCAGGAGATTACCACAGGTCCAAACAACAAGTGGTTCGTCGACAGTGGATGCTCCAGGCACATGACAGGGGAAAGAAGTCTCCTTACAGACTTCAAGGGTGGGAATCGGGGATTTGTATCATTCGCGGGAAACAAAGGAGGAAACATCACGGGTACCGGAGTGGTCACTAATGGGACGATCAAGTTGGATCAAGTTTATCACGTTGATAAACTAGTTCACAATCTCATTAGTGTATCTCAAATCTGTGACAAGAAGAATTCATTGTTGTTCACTGACACTGAAGCGTTAGTGATAAAGCTGGGATTCAAGATTCCTGAAGAATGGATATTGATGCGGGCACCAAGGAAGAATGACTTGTACATGCTTGATATGAACAAGCCGTAGACTTCGATGGGGCCAATCTGTCTGTTATCCAAAGCTTCGGAGACGGAATCAGTATTGTGGCACAGACGCATGGCTCACCTGCACCTAAAAAACATGAACTACATAACGAAAAATGGGTTGGTGCAAGGTGTGCCTATGAAGAGCTTTCAGTTCGAGGACAAGTGTCTACCGTGCAAGAAGGGCAAACAACATAAGAAGACACACAAGTCCAAGACGCAGAACTCCATAACCAACATTCGATTTGTTGCACATGGATCTTTTCGGTCCAATCAACAAAAGGAGTATAGGAGGTAGTTGGTACTGTTTGGTTATCACTGACGATTACTCACGTTTTTCTTGGGTTTTCTTTTTAGGTACAAAGGACGAGACGGCTACCAAGCTCATCGGGTTCTTAGACCAAGTGGAGAATTCCTACGGAACAAGGGTTAAAAGGATACGTAGTGATAATGGAACTGAGTTCAAAAACACTGTAATTGGTGTATATTGCCTATCAAAGGGCATAGTGCATCAATTGAGTGCACCATATGAGCCTCAACAAAATGGGGTGGCCGAACGTAAAAACAGGACACTGATTGAGGCAGCTAGGACTATGTTGTCGGATTCAAAGCTTCCTACCATGTTTTGGGGGGAGGCAGTGAATACCGCATGTCACATTTTATACCGAGTCCTAACTGTCAAATCTTTGAACAAAACCTGTTATGAAATTTTGAATAAACGGCCACCTAATTTAACTGGCTTCGAACCGTTTGGGGTACCATGCACTCTTTCGCGAACAAAACATTAACCTAAGTTTGGTGAAAAGGCTGACGAAGGATACTTCCTAGGTTATGTGCCAAACTCACCAAACAAACGGGTTTTTAATTAAACAAATGGTACGGTAGAGATTGTGTATAACATTGAAGTCACTAGTTATACACATGAACCCCAAACTGGTCCGGAATGGATATTTGACTATGATAAATTATTTGAGTCATTTAACATTCCTTTGGATGAAAATGCAGGTACAATCGAAAAGGACATGGCGACGTTGCATCTGAATGACGATGGCCATACCTTTCCGAGGACTACGTTTGAATCCACATCTGAGCCTACTGCGACTGTAGATGGATCTCCAGATGTTGCTGATCCAGAAGCACCTACCACTGAGAATCAGACTCAAGCATCAAGTTCCAACTCTGAAGAAAATCTCCACGAGGAGGAAAATGTAGAATCTGAGGCTGTTCCCCCATTAGGTGAAATAGGATCTAACATAGGAGATAATCTGAGAGTTGACGAGATAGAGACCTCTAGGATTAACAAGAACCATCCTATAGAAAGCATCATAGGAAATCCTAACGTGGGTGTGAAGACTAGGAGTAGTGTAAATAACAACACTGTGTTGTTGCCGATGATAAACGACTCTGAGGCATATCATACCTGTCTCTATTCATGTTTCATATCGCAAGTAGAGCCTAGGAATGTGCAAATGGCACTTAAGGATAACTCCTGGGTTGAAGCGATGCAGGAAGAACTTTCGCAATTTAGGAAACTAGAAGTGTGGGAGTTAGTTCCATTACCTCGACGGGAAGTTGCTATAGGAACCAAATGGGTTTTTAAGTGCAAGAGAGACGATCGGGGTATAGTCACGCGCAACAAGGCTAGGCTAGTTGTAAAGGGTTTCAACCAAGAGGAGGGAATCGATTACAACGAGGTATTCGCACCAGTAGCAAGGCTGGAAGCCATTAGGTTGTTTCTAGCTTTTGCCTCCTTTAAGGGCTTTAAGGTATATCAATTAGATGTAAAGAGTGCTTTCCTATATGGGAAAGTGAAGGAGTTGGTGTATGTAGAACAGCCGCCCGGATTCACAGATCCAAAATATCCTGATAGGGTATATCGCTTAGATAAGGCTCTATATGGATTGTATCAAGCACCAAGGGCGTGGTACGAGACTCTATCCAACCATTTATTAGAGAACGGGTTTGAAAGGGGTAGGATAGATAGTACTCTGTTTGTTAAGAGGAAGGGAGAACATTTTATCTTGGTACAAGTGTACGTCGATGATATCATTCTTGGATCATCAGACGAACAGATGTGCAAAGATTTCGAGAAGGTGATGAACTCGAAATTCGAGATGAGTGCTATGGGAGAGTTAAATTTCTTTTTGGGGTTACAAGTTGACCAGAAGAAGGAAGGGATGTTTATCCATCAGACGAAGTATGTCTGTGACATATTGGAACGCTTCGGGATGGAAGGAAAAAAATTGACTTCCCATTTCAGCACGCCGATTCAAGTGAATCACAATCTCGGACCAGGTACTGAAAGTGATACAGATGTGGATCCGACACTATATCGGGCCATGATTGGATCACTTATGTATTTGACTGCTTCAAGACCTGACATCATGTTTGCTGTGTGTATTTATGCTAGGTTTCAAGCTAATCCGAAAGAGATGCATATGAAAGCTGTGAAGCGGATTCTACGATACCTCAAGTCGAAACCGAAGCTGGAACTTTGGTATCACGCGGAGGGAGATCTAGAGTTGGAGGCGTTAACGGATTCTGACTACGGAGGATGCAGCTTGACGCGCAAATCAACAACTGGAGGTTGTCAATTCCTAGGAGGGAGATTGGTATCCTGGCCATGCAAGAAACAAACGTCGGTAGCCATGTCAACGTGCGAGGCCGAGTATGTTGCTGCTGGTAGTTGCTGCTCACAGGTTCTGTGGATACAACAACAATTGCGGGATTACGGTTTGGCTTACACTCAAACTCCTATTAGGATAGATAATCAGTCTACTATCGCTATAACGAATAATCCAGTTAAACACAACAAAACAAAGCACATAGACATTAGGCATCATTTTATTCGTGATTGTGCTGAAAAGAACTTAATCAAATTGGTAAAAGTGGTAACAGAAGATAATAATGCTGATTTATTTACCAAAGCATTTGATAAGTCAAAGTTTGAATATTTAATTCAACTAAATGGAATGCGCAACCCAGTTTAATTTGGCCTTAGTAGTAGTTTATTTCCTTTTTTATAGCTGTAGTATTTCTTTCTTTTTATAGTAAGTCTGCTAATTTTGATAGTTTCTATTTTTAGTAAGTTTCTATTTTTAGTAAAAAAGAGAGAAAATCATAAAAATACAAAAAAAGAGAATATCAGAAAAAGGAGTTAAGTCTTAGAAGCATAGGTTCAAAGTGACGAAAATTAGCACAGTCGTTACAAACTCTAAGTGTATAGGCTTTCACACATAATGCAACTAAAATTCTAAGTGTTATACTTTAGTTTAGTTTGATGTGTTGGTAGGCATAATACATATAGGGAGTCTCAAGGCAAATAAAATATTCAAGAAAAAGTCAAACGTGTCACTAACTTAGATGTACGACCAATCGGTCTTAATTTTTATGTACAAGACATGCAAACTTTGAGTCTAAATGAGGTATGCAAACTTTCTGGGGATGTATAGCAACATCAAATACATCTAAAAATGGAAAGAATAGAAAAATCATATAAAATTGAGAGTCGAAAACATGTAACTTTGTTGTACGTAAGTACAGACCTGTTGCCTCTGTTTAGATTCGGGTTAGCAAGATATGTCGCTTTGTTGTACGTCGGTACAGACCTGTCACCGCTGTCTTGCTAGCTTTAAGAATAAACCTTAAGTCAAACTAAGACACTTTTTTGTATGAAAATACAGACCTGTGTCCGATGTTTGTCTTTTAAAGAAAGTTTGCAAATACCAACAAGTTAGAATCTTTGTCCGTATGCCTTGATCATAAAAGTATGTCTGTGTCTGAGTCACGTAAGATAATTTCATGATAAATAAAAATGCCAAGGGATATTCCGAAATGTAGAATGTTTAAAGGAGTAAATAACAACAATCGGCTAAATGGGTATTTCACGAAAGACAATCAAAGGAATCAAAAAAAATTCCTAAGTGTGAAAGTTTAAGTACCGAGAGTAAGTATCAGACACCGCTATCTGATTGAACCTTTCTTTGACTATACTCATCAAAAATATTTTGTTTACTGTTTAGCTTAGGTTGTAAATTTTAATAAGTATAGCTTAAGTCTAAGTTAAATTTTTTGGTCAAAATTTTTATTTTATTTTACCTCAGTTTATTTTATTTTATTTTATTTTATTTTTTACTTAGGTAAAAGGTCAAAAATTACTGAGGGTGCATTCACAGTTGAATAAAATAAACACTGCGTGAAAAATCTTGTGCTTAGGGTAAAAGATTTGGCATAGTTTATCTCGTTACACAATACCGTTGAAAAGGTTGAAAAAGTTGAAGTTATTTCAAAAATTTTCGAAACTTTTCTAAGTGTTTGGTGTTATTCGAGTTTAGGACAGACTCGAAATTGGGAAGGTTCGAATCTGTCAGTAGATTCGAGTCTGGCCATAGATTCGAAGGTAGGTGTTATAAATAGGTAACAGTACCTGTCATTACTTCTATCTGTTTTCGAATCTACCCTCTCGAATCTATCCCGCGACCTCGAATCTATCGATTTCCTCAAAAACGACAATTTGTCGAGTTTCTTGCTTGGTGTTTCGATTCTACTGATACTTCTAGGTATAAACAACTTGGTTGTACAAGATTTATGTAGTTTTATACACCATTTAAGCCAAAATCATCGATTTTTGAAGGTTTATGGGTCTAACTCGTGTTTTCCAAAATTACAAAGTTTGGACCAATAAATAGTCAAATTAAATGCACAAATCAGTGATTAGAACCTAGTTGGACTAATGTATGTGATTTGCTAAGTTCAAAATGGTTAAAATCTTGGGTTTTGTTGAAGCCTTGGCCGACGACTTTTCGAATCTGTTCCAGACGGTTCTCGAATCTGTCAGTAAACTCGAAAATATCACTAGATTCGAGGGTGACATTAAACCCGAAAAGGGGGTATATTCGAATCTGTTTAATTCAAATCTGTCTTTTATTTGCATTTTTTTAATTTAAATTTTATTAAACTTGTATAAATTCTTTTGTGTTGGATTTTGTACTTAATCAAGTTCAAAATAAAACAAATTTGAATTTAGGCAAGCTTATTGATTTTTATTAATTCTAATAGTTTATCTATTGTGCAGATATGGCTGTTCGAGTTTTTGTGCCGAAGCACAATATGGTCATTCACCCCGACCATCATATCCCTGAGGCGCAGGGTTTTCGACAAATGTTGGATTTTCTAGTAGAGTCTAGGATTGCGTTTGCCTTATCTCATAATATTCAGATTGTAATTCCCAATGTTCGCCAATTTTATGATCATCTTCAGGTGGACTGCTCTGTCACCCCGCCAGTGCTGAGAACAAGGATCGCAGGGCAACCGTTGGTGTTCTCTGCCGATATGTTGCGTCAAGTGTTGCAGCTAGGCTCTCAGGAAGAAGAATCTGGGCCTATTGATTTTCCTCTGAGTATTAGGCAAGCGGCCTTTCAGAGAATGGGTTACAGCCTGGATGTTACGAAGACTTCTTATATGAAGAGCGGGCTTATTGGCCAATGGAGATTTTTGGCTCATGTCTACATGGTTTGTTTCGCAGCAAAGAAAGCCGGTTTTGACTATATTGTCTCGAAGATCCAATCAGGGATGATCGCCTTAGTATATAATCGGCCTTTCAGCTTTTCGGAAATGTTTTTCTCCGAATTCTTACATCAAATCACCGCTCTAGAGCAGCAACAATTTCTGGTGTATCCTCGATTTATAATGATGCTCATCAGGCATTTCTTGCCGAATCTGCCTCAGCTGAATGAGATCCAAAGCGTCGCGGTAATGGATAAGAGGATTTTTGCTGATTGTTCATCGCACAGTGGAAAGTTGGCGGTTCCAGTTGAGCGACCGATGTTTGGAGCTGTCTTGCGTAGAAATTTTGAAGCGCCAGATACTGCCAACTGGGCAGGAGAAGTGGAAGTTCCAGCTAGACAGCCACCGCAACAACAGCAACAACAACCACAGCCACCGCGAGCACAACAACAAAGGCGAAGACAAAGAGCCACTGCGAGTCAGATTCAGGCATCTAGGTTTTCTACAAGTCAGCAGCCGGAGGTACAAGAAGCAGGGCTTTCGAATGTCCCATGTGAAGCTGATCAGTTGTGCCAGACTCTATATGAAATTTGGGAAGCAGGACCTAACGCCAATGAAGAAATATTTGCAGCGTTGGTGGGAGAATTACTTGAGCCTCCAGAGGGAGAAGAATATGTGCTGAGAGATGTTGACGAATATGTGCCAAAGCAGACAGGTAATGATGAGTCATCATCTGCCACTGAATCAGAAGAGATGGAGGAGATAGAAGTTGAAGCTCCAGAGTCAGAGTCTACAGAACCTCATGTTCAAATTAGAACTTATGGATCAAGGTTGGTACTCAATGAAGAAGCTTCAAGGAGGAGAGTAACAAGAGAGTCTGATGAATCCGATTTTGAAGAAGAAGAAGTTGCACCGTTAGTGACAAGGCAACGGGCCAAGCGTCACAGATTTATGCAAGGATCATCTTCCGCTTCAGCAGAACAATCTGAAGATCCTCAAACTCAAACTCCTCAATCTCAAGAACCTCAAACCACCATTCCACCACCACCACCTCAAGATGAACCGTATATCCCATCGCCAATCATTCCAACTCCGATACAGTCAATTCCATCAACCTCATCCTCATACGCCGACAATCAAAGTTTTTTGCGCTTAAAAGATAGAGTTGACTTCCAGGAAATCCAAATCTTTGGGCTAACAACGGCAATCGGTGAGCTTCAGAAGCCTAACACAAATATTGATAAGGAGAATGCCGATTTGAAGAAGATTGTGGAAAAGGTCCAGGAAGAGAACACAGAGTTAAAAACATTTGTAGCAGATCAAGCAGCTGAGTTGAGGTCGATGCGCTCCCTAGTTGAGCAATTAATGAAAAATTTACAGGCTCAGGGGGAGACGTCGTGCCGTGATCAAGAAGTACAGAGGTCGAGGGATGATCCTAGCTCTCAAAGACAGGATGAGCCAGTAGATTTTTCTGTTGCTCAGGCTGCTCAATCTCAGGGGGAGCCAAGTCAAGCAGGAGGAGAAGTAGGAAAAGCGAGTTCATCTAAGCCTACGGATTTTGAGATTAGTGAGATGATTGATGCTCTCATGGAACTTGATGACGATCCGATGGATTTGGGTTTTGATTTTGAAGATGAAATGGAAGAGCTGGAAGAGGGTGAGTTTGTGCCTGAAGATATTGTTGACTGGAGATCAGATGATGAGGTATGTGCTGATGAGGACGATGAAGCTGATGAGATCGTTGTGCAGCAAAATCCTATCACTGATACATATGTGATAGAAGGAGATGATATTATTAACATAGAAGTGGTGAATGCTGCGTTAAATGTTGAGCCATCAGTAGAGGAACCTGCCAAAGAACTAACGAATGAAGAAAAAAGAAAGTTTTGGTTCAGGGCTGAACAGAAGGAATTAGAGCTGAGAAAGAAGATAAGGGTGCCAGGGACTGGAAAGCTATCGGGAAGCATATTAAGCTGGTTCTTTGATCGAGAACTGCAGCTATTCAAAATCAAGAGAAGAGACGGGCTCCAGTACCTGAGGCGAACTCTGAAAGCATTCAATTCACTGCCAAAGATTGAGATCAAGGCGTTAGCATGGAAAGAACTGATTAATATTGGCGATGATCCCTACGCAGATGTAATTGCAAGAATCATAAGGAAAGAGGGAAGATCAAGGAAGTTTGAACACCTGAATCCAAGGATAGGATGAAGAGTAGAGGATCCTTCTAGAATTGATCCTCTAACTGGGCGTCCTTGGATGAAGATTCAGTACAAACCAGTAAGATGTCTAAGAAAGGTGCCGCTCAAGCCTATGCCACAGAATATCATGAAGAATCTGCATTGGTGGTATGTTGAGAGTGAGACTGGAGAAGCGGTGATGGAAGATTTTGAAGAAAAGGTGATTCTTAGAATCTATGATCCTCTTCACCTGGTAAACCTTTCTCGAGATGATCTTCAAATTTTGCATGCTTGTAAGATTTCTAGTGATGCTCATATGGATAATGAGGCTAGGAAATATGAGAATGTAGTTAAAGTATGTGTTGAAAAGTAGATTCGAATTATATAAGGTTTGACATTCGAATCTGTGTCAGATTCGAATGTGGACCCAGATTCGAATCTAGGCAGATTCGAGAGTGTCAATAAGGACAAACTCGAATGGGCCTTGGGCCGGATTCGAGTTTAGCCCATGACAGACTCGAATTAGCCTCTATAATTAGGGATAGACTCGATTAATTATTAGACTTTTTACAGAATTCGAGAGTGATTAAGCAAAAGGCGATCTCGAGTTTATCATCAGTGTTAGTGCCGTTTCAGAGAGAATCAGTTCGTAGGATCGTTCGTGTGTCGTTCGTTCAGCTTCTGATAGTCTCCGTGTTTCTTGGTGAGAGTTGTTTCCGTCTACCCGTTAATGAGGATTCCGCACTCGTTGACGGTTCCGCGTCTAGATAGATCTCGTAGTGTTAGACCTTACATATATTGCTGGTAGTAGGCATTTTGATATGCCAGTGCCCTCTGTCCATCCTGGATCCTATCTACCCGATCATGCAATAGACCCTATCGTAAATATGAGTCATTCTCCCATTCATCTCATCTAATCATGTCCTCTCGGAACTCACCTTGACCCACCACTAAGTCATCTAAGCGCCTCATAACGCGGTTAACATGTCACACCCCATTACCCCGGTTGGCAACGAAGCATGACGTCGCTGAAGCATAGCCATAATCAAGTGAACGACCACTATATGGACATTTTCAAAAATACATTAATATTACTTCAAAATATAACATTGTTTTAACATAGCCCGAATGACATGAAGAGTAGTTCGCAATTTACAGAGATTTAAATACATAATTAGATTTAAAAAAATGATGCAAATAAATCTCAGTTTTGAAAATGATGCGACTCCAAAATGAATGGAAGCCTTGGAATGCTTCCGATGTAGTGCAAGTGCCTTAATTACCTGAAAATACACGCTAAAATACATCAACAAAATTGTTGGTGAGTTCATAGGTTTATACGAAAATATGACTTGTGTGGACAACGACAGTTGAGTTTAAATTTATAAAGCATAAATCTCATGCTATTTATAACAAATAACCATCATGCAACCGAAACTTAATTATGATTTTTGCCCTGTGTAGTATTCCCCACTGTAATACTATAATGTTAAATATATATGCACCTGTTAATAGTTGGCGCGACCAACCCGGGTAAGGGACAGTAATCCCAATAGATATATCCATATGATATTCACGTTTACATAAATGTAATTAACGGATCATGATTTGAGGGCATGATGAAACCACATGTGTAATACATAATAGAAATAAAGAAATTTCTGTGTCCATATGAAAATGTAGCATGTATTTCTACCCCATAACATAACAGTGTGAAAATAGGGCAAATTGATGGCAAAACGAGCGTAAAAACGTAGATTTTTTTTGATGATTTGAGATGAGACTTGAAGTGTTTAACCGAGTCATAAATGATATGAGGGACTCAATAACTCCCATATATGATAATATGTATGTATAAGGGTTTTTAAATTTTTAAATCACCCAACTTAACATGTTCATAAATAAAACTCACTTAAAAACGTCAAGTTTATATATATATATATATATATATATATATATATATATATATATATATATATATATATATATATATATATATATATATATATATATAGACGAGATCATTGCAGAACCTAAATTTAGTGTAGAACTGTAGAACCAATATCATCCATAGATTAGATTAATCTAACGGTTTTTATTAAAAGAGATAAGTTTGGTATTAGTGATATTTTAATTTTTTGAAGGGTAAAAAAGTAAAAAAAAATGGAAATAGCAAAAAGATTGACATTAGCAAAATAAATATCTTTTTTATTTAAATTAAAATAACATTAATATGATTAATTTTTAAATCAAAAACATTATACCATAAAAACGAGAATTTTATAATCTTTCAAACGAAATCGGTCATGATATATTTTTTTCGAAAAAATTTTACGTGTTTATTTTTCGTAAAAAAAAATTTACTCAGACCACGATGCGATATATTATGGTGAGATCATTCAATGTCGAAGAAACACTTGATATCGTATATTCAACGTCGATGCAACACTGCATATATGTTCGCTATCAATAGAACCAAAATAATGGTTAAACTTAGCAGTCAAAGTTGGTGGATTTAACGATAACGGTCATTATATATATTTTTTCAAAAAAATCTTACCTGTTCATTTTTCGTAAAAAAATTTTTTCCCCAGACAACCATTTAATATGTTATATAGAGATCATTCAATATCGAATTACAGTTTATATCATATATTCAACGTCGAAGTGATACTATATATCATATACACAACACTGTATGTCTATTCGATATTAAAAATGTCAAAGTGAACGGTCAAACTTGGTAGACTAGTGTTAATTGCATAATTACCATCTTAACCCTAGTGTTATATTATAATCCAATGTTTTTGATTGGTTCTATGGTTCTGCACTAAATTAAGGTTCTGCAATGATCTCAACCCTATAATATATATATATATATATATATATATATATATATATATAATTTTCCAGCTTTTTAAAGGTTTTCGGCGTACTTTGAGGCTGTTTTTGACCAAGCTCCAAAACGATTTGGGCTTTGGTTTTCATAGTCATAAAACTACCATATACAAAAAAAAAAAATTTAAGTTATGAACGGCCATTTTTCGAGGTGTTTAGGTTGGGGAAAATGCTCGTTAAAAATCCCATGTTGGCCATTTTTGAGGTGTCAAACCTTTCGGTTACCAAATAATATTTGGGGGTTCGAAACTCCATATTAAATTATGAAAACCTCCAGATACTTAGTTAAGACATAGATCTAACTTTTAAAATAAGAATCAGCTCATTTCGTTAAGTTTTGAATTAGTTATGATTTTTCAAAGTCGATGTAACATTTCTGCCGAAAATCCGGATTTCATAACCTTGAAACAACTGGTGATCTTTGATGTATATTCAAAAACCACATGTATAAAAGGTTATGAAACACATTTATATAACTTGTTTTCATATTATTTATACTTACATTGTGTGTTTATATATTTATAAACAAATTTGAAGAAAACAAACATAAAACAAAACTAGCTAGTGATTTATAAACTTGAGTTTTTATGAAAATTGTTGTTGTTGGTGATTATATATATTATGCAATACTTATATATAAACATAAATATAAGAGGTTATAAGTTAGTATTTACTTACTTTGGGGTATTAGAAAGATGCAAACTAAGAAAATTTTGAAACTCTTGAAAAGTTGCACTCAAAAATACTTGAAATAACTTGAAGAACAAAAGTTGCAATTTTTGCTTTGTTGTGGCTTCTTGGCCGGATTCAAAGAGAGGAGAGAAAGAGAGTTTTTGTTGTTTAGATGGTGTTAATAAAATGAATGTAAGAGCTCTCTATTTATAGAGAAAACGTTGGTCTTTCAATTGGAGGTTGATTGACGATTTGGTTGAAGTGAAAGAGTAAGATGAAAGAAGATGGTGAAAAGGATTTGATTTTGATTGGTTATGGAATTGTGTATTATAAAAATGAAGTCAAAACCTAAATGTACCTCCCTATGGCCGGATTTTAGAAGATATTTTAGTGTATTTTCTTTTTTTGTATAAAAGTATTTAGAATGTATTTTTGTATTTTCCTTTTTAGGTAAATTCATAAATACTTTTGAATGCATTTTTTTAATGAATTGTTTTAGTCTTGCAATATAATGTTAAGTAAGTGTATTAGTGCATGATTAGTGTCACTAATCTTAATTTAATTATGTACTTAGTGGTATTAATCCATCATATCGCAAATCTATCAGATTAATTAATTTGCTGATTCATCGCACCGTTGAAATTGTTTCTGATTGACTTCAATTTCCTTATGAACTTTGTTAATCTCCTTGATTAATTGTTAATGATCACTGATTAGGTTATAATTTGTTAATAACTACAGATTAAGTCATAGTTGCTAACCTGCTTTTATGCCGGATGTTACAGTCTCCCCCTGTTAAGGGAATTTCGTCCTGAAATTAGCTCGCGTTCTCCACAGATTGAGCATTTAGGAATAACTGAGGGTATTTTTCACGAAACTAATCTTCGCGTTCCCTTGTAAACTCAGGGTCACGCTTAGAGTTCCATCTGACTTTTATTTTCGGAATTCGGCTGTTCTTTAGTTTCTTGACTTCTCGGTCCATTATTTCTACGGTGTAAGGTCACCTACATACGGATCCAATCTTGACGTGACGCTGTCCAACAAGTGCGGAATCCTCGTTGGCGGTTTACAGGATCATTCACACACACGAAACACGGGGACACACACGATGATAGACGCAAACTGGTACGTCCCGTCACGTGATTCTCTCCAAGAACACACTCTGAATTTTCTGCATGTTCGTAATCGCCCGGATGATTAATTCTACAAAGATTCTTTTCACCCGGATGCTCTATTTGCTTTCAAGTTCGACAGAACCTCTGAGCCGTCAAAGATCACTGATTTCACAAAGATAAGTTCATTATATAGCCGATAAGTTCATGAAGACGCTCCTCACGAACTTGTAGACGCTCCTCTTGAACTTATCTTTGAACTTATTCTAGAACTTATTCTAGAACTTATTTCTAGAACTTAATCTAGAACTTACTCCTAGAACTTCTAGAACTTAATCTAGAACTTATTCTAGAACTTATTCTAGAACTTAATCTAGAACTTATTCTAGAACTTATTTCTAGAACTTATTCTAGAACTTAGGGGCTGTTTGTTTCATTTTTATATGTGCTGTCTAGATTAAGTGACTGTCCGGATTAAGTTGACTATCTGGACAAAAATAATAATGATTTGTTTTGTTTGCTGAATTAACGGTCTGAATGATATAATATTATAATTTTAACCTTCTACTAAAAATAAAGACTACTTATTTTTATTGTTGGATAAAGTTTGAATGAAAATATGAATGTTACTCGGTATTTTCAGATTAACATAAATATAAAAATTTCAGTAATATTTAAAACACAAGTTCACAACAAAAATTATTTAGAGGTAATATGAACAAATAAACCATTTGCAATGTTTGTTGGTTAATACGGAAAAAGAAAAAAGAAGGGAGACAATAAATGAAGGGGAGAGTAATCTAGGAATTGGATTTGGACTTAATGGGGAGGACAAAGCTCCACTGACTTAACAATATGGCTGACCTTATGTCTTTTTATAAAAATTAAGTCTCAAACAAACATGTGAAAAAGACTAACCCAATTAAGTCATGTGGCTAGGTCAGCCCATTAAGTCACAATCAAACAACCCCTTAATCTAGAACTTATTTCTAGAACTTATTCTTGAACTTATTATGATAGTCTAGAACATACCATGCAAATGTAAACATCATACACAATCATGATATCAATAACAAAACTAGACTGCTGTCGTCACACCGGATGTACCAACAGACTCCCCCTTGACGATAGCTTCTAGTTGTTGTTCATTGATCGTAATAGACTATCAGATTCAGAGACTATGAATACCGAAACTAGACAGCTATTGTCACGTTGGGTGTATCAACAGACTCCCCCTTGACGATAGCTTCTTGTAGATATTCATTACTCTATGAATACAGAAATCACCTTTTCTTCTTTGTTATCCATGACTGCCCCTCCAGTTTCGCTGTCCTCACCAGTTTGTAGACTAACATAGTCCATGTCCTACCAGTCAGAGGATTTATTCTTATTTGAACCACAACTCTTCTACCAACTCTTAGATTAACTTCTCAAATCATCCAGAATGACCCTCCCTTCTGATAGTTTTTGCAAACACCTCAGCATAAGAATCCTCTTCCTAGATTTATAAGGTCCTTCCAAGCTAAATCAATCACTTCACAGTTCAGAATCTGATTCATCAGTTAGTGCAGATTTCAGCATCTTTAGATCTATCACATTCTGATCTTCATTCATAACACCCTCATCGAGTGACTTCCAATTAGGTATATCTTTAGGAGTAAACGCTCATTCCTCAAGATCCTCCTGTTCTAAGTCATCTTCGAAGACGAACCTCATTTCATCCTCATCCAACCCTGACAATGCTCCGATCAGACCTTATCTTCAGTTACTTTAGTCGTATCTAAATCCTTGTCTTTTCCCATTTCAGCGGCTATGAACACTGACTCCCCCTGAGGATCAGCAAGCTGAGCAAATTGTTGTCTTGAAAGATCTGCCAGCTCACTATTCGGGCCATCTTCTTTGACTACTCTACAATATCTCCCCCTGAGATGGACGATCTTCCAACTATTCCTCCAGTATAGCCTCCAGATTTGTAATCTGCTGCTGCTGATCAGTCTCTGTCTGATCCAACTGGGCCTTAAGATGTTGAAGTTCACGAATCGCCTTTGTCAGCTGAAGAATCTGTACTTCTGGTAAAACTCCAATTCTAACACTGTATAGACATAATCAACACATGAAACAAGTCATAATGTTAGCCGGACATCCAAATCCATTATTCAATGATAAAAATGTAATGAAGCGAGAAACAGTCGATATCTTCCATAAATAGACACAAAAGCGTAAGTTTTGAAAAACATTGAACAATTTCCAATTTTTCAACTTATCCCAGAACCATTCACTTTTAGCAACAACAATTTTTCATCTTTTTCAATCACGCAAATTTTGTTTTTCGAACTAGAATGCATCCTAGTAACTTTGACCTTTATCCTACTTAAAATAAAATAAAATAAAGTAAAGTAAAAATAAAATTAAAACTACTCAAAAGTACTTAAAATTACGACTTATACTAACAGAATATTTTTGTGAGAAAGTCAAAGAAGGTTCAATCAGATAGCGGTGTCAAACGCACTTTCAGTATTTCACTTTTACACTTAGGAAGTTTTATTCCTTTGGTTGTTTGTCGTGATATACATTCCAAGTCGATTGTCGGTATAATTTTTCCTTTAAACATTTAACACTTTGGAAATTCCCTAGGCCTTTTTCTTTATCAAGAAACTACCTTACGTGTCCCGTACTTAGATATACTTCTATGATCAAGGCAGACACACAATGATTATAACATTTCGGTATTGCAAATTTTCTTTAAAAGACAAACGTCGGACACAGTTCTGTATTTATATACAACAAAGTGTCTTAGTTTGTCTTATAGTTCCTTTTAAGTTAACAAGACGGCGGTGACAGGTCTGTACTTACGTACAACAAAGCGACTTATCTTGCTAACTTGAGTCAAAACAGAGGTGACAGGTTTGTACTTACGTACAACAAAGCGAATTGTATTCCAAAAAAATTTCATTTCTTTTCATTAAGATGTATTTTTATGTTGCTATACATCCACCAGAAAATTTGCATACCTCATTTACAATCATTGTCTGTATGTCTCTAACATAGAAATTAAGACCATTTGGTCATACGTCTAAGTTAGTTACACATATGACTTTTTCTTGATTATTTTATTAGTTGTTAGGATTTCCTTTGTGTATTATGCCTACCAACACATCAAACAAGAAATTGTACATCACTTAGAAATTATGGTGCATTATGTGCGAAAGCTTAACACTTAGAGTTTGTTTAGACTGTGCTAATTTTCGTCACTTTGAACCTATGAATCTAAGACTTAACTCATTTTTTGATATTCTCTTTTTTTGAAATTTTTATGATTTTCTCTCTTTTTTCTTTTGTTTTTCATTTTTAAGATAAGCTAATAAACTACCTACTAACTTACTATAAAAGCAAAGAAAATCTCCTAAGCTACTAACTTACTATAAAAGGAAAGAAAATCTATTAAACCACTAACTTACTATAAATGGAAAGAAAATCTACTAATGTCAAGATACACTGGATTACGCATACCATATAGTTGAAATAACAACTCAAAGCGTGACTTATCAAAAGACTCAGTGAATAAATCTGCATAGTTGTTATTACCAACATTGTTATATCAATTACCACACTTTACCATTTTCACATAAGACTTCTCCACTTGGTCTAAGGACCCAATCAACATGCCTGCTGTTTCATCCTTTGTACCCCTATCCTGTGTCAAGAGTAACCGCTATCCATAAACCATTTGTTATTAGGACCTGAAGTTAACTCCTGCAGACTAAACAAGAAAAGTTAGTTATCACGGGGAACCCAAACCATAACTGACTTGGTAATACCATCCTCATCCACAAACTTGAACTCTTTCAAATATCCTTCTCTCCTTTCAGGTGACTTGGGTTTTTAATTGAGAACCTGTTGTGGAGTTGAGTGATTAACATCCATTCTCGACCTTTGGGTAGGTCTTTGCGGTTCAGCCCTTGAATAATTTATGTTATAGTACATCTCAGTTTGATAGTTCTGGGCTCTACCTGGTGTCTTATGTCTATTAGGAGAATTAGACCTAACTAGAGTGTGACTCCTCTTAGGTGTATTATTCCTAATGATGGATTGGAGGCCAGACATTGATTGACTAGGGAATCTATTCGGTGAATTATTCCTAAGTCCTTCATTTTGTCTAATAGACATCAGTGGTTGTCGACTACCTAGACGTGACATCACACTTGAGTTCTTCTCAGAAATTCGAGAAATACTCCAGCTCGTATCACTAGGCATTATTTTTAAGGTTTGCTGCTCTTGTTTCCCTATGTTTAGTGAAGACTCTGACTTTTTGTAGGGACAACCTGAAGCAACATGTCCTTTCTCATGACACTTAAAGCAAGACATCTTGTCAATATATTTCTTATAGGCACTCTTCGACCTAGGTGTCTTACTAATGCCCTGATTGTTTGTATCAACAACTTGGTTTAACTCCCTTTTGTTATTATTACTTACAGTCTTATCTTCTGCTAGTTTTGGTTTACAACTAGACTGCACACACTGTACCATTTTCCTAACCTGAGGAGTAGTTAAAGATACATTAGAAGGCTCAGTTACCTTGACTACCTCTGATTTAACCGTATCCTTGGTCTTATCCTGAGGAATAGGTACATGGTTGCTATTTGCCTCAGCAACCTTAACCCTAGACTCAACTAATTTCATATCTTTTTGAGAGATCTCTTTGGTCAGCGACTCTACATGTTCATAAAATATTTCATTCCTGACACTTTGTTCAATAAGTTTGTCATTTAGAACTATCAAATCTTGAGCATCATTTCTCAGTTTGGGCTGAAGATCTTCCTTAAGGTCTAATAAATTAGCATTATCTGATTTTAACGATTGAATTCGAGCAATAATAGATGAATATGTTTCTAGTACTAAATTCAATTTATCATTCAAAGTAATACATAAAACACATAAAGCATGAAAAGTAGAAAAGTTTAGAATTACCTTTTTCCGATCAGATTTGATGTTGGCTGTCTGAGCTGTAAACTCCAAAGTAGTCAGCTCCTCAGTAATTTCCAGCACCAAAGGATCTGAATCAGACTGCTATGTATCCACTTTCTTTTCCTCTTCTGCTCCCAAATCCGTTTCTGTCACTTCGGCCATGAAATCCCTAGTGCGCCTTTGGATGTGTATTCAAATCATATGTTCCATCTAAGTTTTTGTTAGACCCCACATTAGTAAGTAAAATCAGCCACTGAACCCTGATTTCCTGATCTCTGATTCCCTGAACTGGCTGAATACTGACGACCCGAGTTCTGATGATTATCCATTTTGGGTCTTTGACACTCTCTCACAAAGTGTCCCAACCCCTGACAGTTATAGCACCTAACTTTTGACTTATCGAATCCTACATTGTTCACACTTACATTTCTTCCCGTTCTTTTCATGAACCTCTTCAATCTCTGTGTGACCATAGCCAATTGCCATTGTAGGTCCATTTGCTCCAAGTCATCCGGATCCACCTGATCATAATCTTCTTCCCATAGAGCTGCATCATTTATTTTCCCTTGAATACAATGTCCGTAAGCTTCCACGAACGATGCTAGAAGCTTTAGTTGCTCCTCTGCAGTTTTAGCAATCATTGGCATGTTTGTGTATCCCTGAGACGATGATCCTGAAGTAAATGCTTGCGGCTGATCTTCTGGATTTGAAAAACCCAGAAAGGCTCTACTATAAGATACTTCTGCTTCCCTTGGAATGCCTTCTTGTTCTCCAGAATAAAATGCTATGGCTTAAGACTTAGGTACACTAGAATTAGGTGGTTTAGATTTACCAAAGTACATATCAGGATCTTGTACTTGATCATACTCCATCTCTCTCTTCTCTATCTTGAAATTATAAGCCCTCAGAACTCCAATAACTTCTTCCAGAGTGAGGGTTTCTAGTTTCTCTTCATCATGCTTTATCAACGCAGTGTACATTTCCCTTCTCGCCAGTAAAGCATCTAGAAGCTTTTCAATTTTCTCAGTCTCTTGGTAAAAAACATTCTGATTGTCAAGCTCCGTTAACAGATGAAAGAATCTTGTAATTGTCTCATCAAGTGTCTCGTTCTTCAGAGCCTTGAAAATTGCAAATTGTTATTTCAACATTTCTGTTCTCCCCTTTCTTACTCTCGGATTAACCTCACATCTCTTCTCTAAAGCATCCCAAAGCTCTTTAGAAGTTCTATGATTTTTGAAAGTGTGCATAATTTCCAAAGGTAGTGCCATTCTAATCAATGACTGTGCTCGATTCTCGGCTTCATAAATCTTCTTGTCGTCATCTTTCATATCTTGATATGACAAAACCGTTAATCGACCCTCGAGTTCTTGTGTTGGAGGAATGTAGCCTTCGTCTATGCATATCCACATACGCATGTCGTTGAATCTTGCGAAGTTTGCAAATCTGTCCTTCCACCAATAATAGTCTTCTATTTTCATCAACTTGGGTGGTGTATTAGATTTCCCACCTCATGGTCCATTTCCATATACTTATGTAAACTCGACATTCTTTTAAAACTTTTTTTTTTCCGAACTTAAAAAATTTAATTTAAAAATTAAATTAAAATAATCTGCTCGAAGTTAGGTAAGTTTGAATTAAAAAAATTTTAAATTCGTTTGTAAATTAAATTTGAAGTTACTAAGTTCGAACTCAACAAGTTCGAATGACTGCAAGTTCGTAAAAACCCTAGAAATTATGACAAATTCAAACTTCTGACAAGTTCGAGGAAACCCTAATTTCTGACAAGTTCGAATCTTGACAAATTCGAGAAAAGCCCTAAATTAAGTTCGAGCGCCGCAAGTTTCTGAAACGGCCAAAAACGTGATTTTTCCGTCACAAACGCCAAGAAACCAAGAATGTTTAAGACGAACGCGAAAAACACAATGAACACTCTTATGGCTCTGATACCACTTGTAAGGTCACCTACCTACGGATCCAATCTTGACGCGACGCCGTCCAACGAGTGCGGAATTCTCGTTAGCGGTTTGACGGATCATTCACACACACGAAACACGGAGACACACATGATGATAGACGCAAACTGGTACGTCCCGACACGTGATTCTCTCCAAGAACACACACTGAATTATCTGCAAGTTCGTAATCGCCCGGATGATTAATTCTGCAAAGATTCTTTTCACCCAGATGCTCTGTTTGCTCTCAAGTACGACAGAACCTCTGAGCCGTCAAAGATCACTGGATTCACAAAGATAAGTTCATTATATAGCCGATAAGTTCGTGAAGACGCTCCTCACGAACTTGTAGACGCTCCTCTTGAACTTATCTTTGAACTTATTCTAGAACTTAATCAAGAACTTATTCTAGAACTTATTCTAGAACTTAATCTAGAACTTATTCTAGAATTTATTCTAGAACTTATTTCTAGAACTTATTCTAGAACTTAATCTAGAGCTTATTCTAGAACTTATTCTAGAACTTATTCCAAGAACGTATTCTAGAACTTATTCTAGAACTTATTTCTAGAACTTATTTTAGAACTTATCTAGAACTTATTTCTAGAAATTATTCTAGAACTTATTATAATAGTCTAGAACTTACCATGTAAATGTAAACATCATACACAATCATGATATCAATAACAAAACTAGACTGATGTTGTCACACCGGATGTACCAACATACGGGTTCTTCGATGAAATGTAGCTTGTCATCCAGTTGTAGTTCTTCCAAGGGTATGACGAGTGTTTCATCTGACGGACACTTCTTTAAATTTGACACGTGAAAGGTATTATGTACACTGCTTAGCTCCGGGGGCAGTTCGAGTTGGTAGGCTACCGGGCCAATTCTTTTGTAATCTTGAATGGCCCGATATAACGAGGATTAAGCTTCCCCAATTTTCCAAAACGGATTACGCACTTCCATGGCGAGAATTTTAACATTATCTGATCTCCTTCTTGGAATTCTAGATCCTTCCTTCTAATATCTGCATAGTTTTTCTACCGATCCCCCGCGAATTATCTCAGGACCCGTGATTTGGCTATCCCCTACTTTAGCCCAACAAATTGGCGAGCGACACTTTCACCCATAAAGCGCCTCGAACGGAGCAACTTTAATGCTCGAGTGATAGGTATTGTTGTAGGAGAACTCGACTAACAGCAGATGTCTGTCCCAACTTTTTCCAAAGTCAATCACACACGCCCTTAACATGTCTTCCAACGTTTGAGTAGTTCTCTTGCTATGGCCATCCGTTTGTAGGTGGTACGTTGTGCTCAAATCTAGGCGGGTACCCAACGCCTCTTGCAATGATTGCCCGAACCGTGACGTGAAACGACTGTCTCTATCTGATATAATCGATGCAGGAACTCCATGCTTTGAGATGACTTCTTTAAGATAGATTCGGGTTAACTTATCCATCTTATCAGTCTCCTTGTTTGGCAAGAAGTATGCAGTCTTGGTGAGTCGGTCCACAATAACCCAAATGGTCTCATAACCACCAGAAGTTTTTGGCAGCTTGGTTATGAAGTCCATGGTTATTCTTTCCCACTTCCATTGTGGTATCTCTGGTTGTATCAATAATCCTGATGGCTTCTGGTGCTCAGCCTTAACCTTCAATTATATTAAGCACTTGCTGACATATGTAGCAATGTCAGCCTTCATGTCTGGCCACTAGTATAGGTCGTTCAAGTCGTGATACATCTTATCTGACCTGGATGGATAGCATATCTTGACTTATGCCCTTCACCCATAACCAGTTTCCTTAATCCTCTGAATTTTGGTAGCCAAATTCGGTTCATGAAGTACTTGCATCCATCGGTTTTGATTTCAAACTGCTTATCCATTCCTCTCAACGCTTCATCCAGCAGGTTTCACTCCTTAACAGCTTCCTCCTATGCCTCGCGGATCTGAGTGTTCAGGTTTGACTGTATAGTCATGACCAAAGTTCGGACTCACAAAGGCTTAACCCGGTCTTTTCGGCTTAAGGCATCAGCTACAACATTTGCCTTACCCGGATGATAACGGATCTCGCAGTCGTAATCGCTAAGCAGCTGCACCCAGCATCGTTGCCTCATGTTTAACTCCTTCTGGTTCAAAATATGTTGAAGGCTCTTGTGGTCTGTAAACACCGTTCACCTTGTACCTTAGAGATAGTGCCTCCATATCTTGAGAGCAAATACCACAACTCCAAGTTATAGGTCATGAGTTGTGTAGTTTACCTCATGAACTTTAAGTTGCCGCGATGCATAAGCGATAACCTTATATCTTTTCATCAACACACAACCCCATCCATTGTGTGAGGCATCGCAGTAAATCATGAAATTTTCTATTCTTTCCGGTAAGGACAGAATATGTGCACTACACAACCTATACTTTAACAGTTGGAATGTCATTTCCTAATCTTCACCCCAGTTGTTACTTCACATCTTTTCGAGTCAATTCCGTTAGGGAACCAGCTATCTTCGAGAAGTTTTTAATACATCGCCTATAATAACCGGCAAGACCTAAGAACTGACGGATTTCCATGGGCGTTCTAGGAGTTGCCCAGTTCTTAATGGCCTCGATTTTTGATGGATCTACTTGTATCCCCTGGCTGTTGATCAAATGCCCAAGGAATTTTACTTCTCGTAGCCAAAATTCACACTTGAAAAATTTGGCGTATAGCTGTTCTTTCTCTAGAAGCTCCCAAATCAACTTCAGATGCTGCTCATGCTCTTATTTGCTTCGGGAGTAGATAAGGATATCGTCTATGAACACAATCACGAACATGTCCAAATACAATTTACACACCCGATTCATAAGGTCCATGAATAAGGCTGGTGCGTTGGTCAAACCGAATGGCATCACCTGAAACTCGTAATGACCATAACGAGTTTCGAAAGCCGTCTTCGGAATATCTTCCTCATGTACCTTAACCTGGTGATATTATGAATGTAGATCAATCTTTGAATAGAAGCTAGATCCTTGCAGCTGATCGAATAGGTCGTCGATTATGGGGAGAGGGTATCAGTTTTTGATGGTTAACTTGGTTAGCTCGCGATAGTCAATGCACATTCTAAAGGATCTGTCTTTCTTCTTTACGAAGAGGAGCGGAGCTCCCCAAGGTGAGGATCTTGCTCGGATGAATCCTTTATCCAACAGTTCTTGCAGCTGATTGGATAATTCTTGCATCTCTGACGGGGCTAATCGGTAAGGTGCTCGTGCCACAGGTGCAGCTCCAGGCACTAAGTCAGACTGAAATTCTACTTGCCTAGCTGGTGGAAGTCCAGGCAAGTCTTCAGGAAAGACTTTTGGGTATTCACGAACCACCGGGATTTCTTTAAGTTGCTTCTCCTTCGCCTCTTTCTCCACCATTTTCACTAAAACTGCTTGACAACCCCTTCGAAGGCATTTCAACGATCTTAAACCAGAGATGACGTTTAACTTGCGATTCTTTCTTTCTCCTTGGACTGTTAGGACTTTCTTCTTCTTAAGCGGTATTCGCACAACCTTTTTACCGCACAGGATTTCGGCATGATTGTCTGACAACCAATCCATACTGATAACTACGTCGAAGCTTCCGAGTTTGATAGGCATCAAGTCTATCCTAAAGAGGTGATCTGCTAACTTTAGTGTGCACTTCTTAATGATACTATTTTCTTCAATCAACTTTCCATCAGCTAACTCTATTGTATAAGCATAGTCTAAAGGGGAAAGAGTGGCATTTAATTGTTCGCTAAACTTAGTAGATATAAAACTCCTATCAGGCTCAGTATCAAACAACACATAAGCATACATATCATTAATAATGAATGTAGCCGTTACTATGTTGGGCTCTTGACAAGCGTCGCCTGCTCCCAACACAAAAGCTCTCCCTTGAGCTCCACTATTGTTGTTTAGCTTTGGGCAGTTCTTCTTGAGATGCCCGGTGTTTCCACATTCAAAGCAGCTCCTTTGCGCACCGTTGTTGTTTCCGTTGGCGTTATAGTTACAATCCTGTGTCAGATGACGAAGTTTGTTACATTTCCCGCACAGGGTTGGGCAGGGACCTACGTGGTGGTAGGTGCATCGGTTATACAATTGTTTGTTGCTGGCGTAACCCTTTCTTGGCTCAGCCCCGGCAACGAATTCCTTGATGGTTTCGGGCTTTTCGGAATGTGAGCTCGAACCTTTCCCTGATTTGTCCTCCCACTTCCTCTTGTTCTCCCCAGCTTTAGCCTCCATTCGTCTTGCCACTTGATCCATCAAATTATTTGCCATCCGAATGGCGCCTTAAATTATAGTTTGGTTGGTGGCGGTGACATTCCCTGGAATTTGAGTAGTGAGTCCCCAAATGTAGTGCTCAATACGCTTGTACTCCGGAGTGACCATTTGTGGGCACGGTAGGCTTAACTCGTGGAGACGGTTAGTGTATCCAGCAACATCCGTACCCGTCATCTTGAGATTCCAAAACTCAGATTCCATCTTCTACAGTTTTTTTGTTGTAAGGTCACCACGTCTACGGATCGGATCAAGGCGTGACATCGTCCAACAAGTGCGGAATCCTCGTTAGACGCTTAACGGATCGATCACATGCGGAACACGGAGCCGAACATGATGCTAGCCGATAGAACAACCGACCCCACACGATGTTTTGCTCCTAAACTCTCTGAAATTGCTTCTAGCTCGTATGTGCACTGATACTTGCTCTGAAATTCATATTTCACCCAAGTTCCTTCACCTCAGCTCTCAAAATCGTCTGTAGTCAGATTCTCTGAGCTTCGGATGCTCTGTTTGTTCTCAAGTTCGATAGACCTTCTGAGCCTTCAAGTATGCTAAATTCACAAAGATAAGTTCAATATATAACCATTAAGTTCGTGCATGGTCCAAGCCCACGAACTTACCGAGGCTAAGTTCATACGAACTTAGCCTCCTTAAGTTCGTGACCTCCTCAAGAACTTATTCTCATAAGTTCTTGAGCGTATGCCTTAAGAACTTATTCTCATAAGTTATTGCATGAACTTAGGTGACCTAAGTTCGTAGCCTATGCCTTAAGAACTTATTCTCATAAGTTCTTGAGCCTATGCCATAAGAACTTATTCTCATAAGTTCATAGCCTCATGAACTTATCACCAAAAGTTCTTATCATGCAATCATGAACTTATCAAGCCATTTCATTACAAGACCCTATCTATTACTATACACTATCAATAACAAAACTAGACTGTTGTCGTCACACCGGATGTACTAAGAGACTCCCCCTTGACGACAACTTCTAGTTGTTGTTCATTGCTCACAATAGACTATCAGATTCAAAGACTATGAGTACCGAAACGAGACTACTATTGTCACATCAGGTGTATCAACAGACTCCCCCTTTGACGATAGCTTATTGTTGTTGTTCATTGATCTTCAATTCTAGGCCTGTTCAGATTGCTTCCTGCATAAAGACCCTGTTCAACGCAACCTCTAACCATTCACTGGTGTTTTCTGCCTTCCGAACTCCAACCTTCATGAAAGAAAATCGGCTGCTCGTGAAGCTTCTGCAGATCACCCTGAGAAAGATTCACAAGATGCAAAGGGTTATAACCTTATCATCTTCATCCTCCATTATAGCTTCAGCTGTTTCATTGTTAGCAATCCCCCAGATCATGCTTTTCAGAACATCCTGTGGCATTGTCCTCAATGAAACCTTCTTCAAGCATCTAACCGGTTTGTAAACAAACTTAGTCCATGTCCTACCAGTGAGAGGATTTATTCTTGTTTCGTCCACTGCTCTTCTACCAACTCTTGGATTAACTTTTCAAATCTTCCAGATCGACCCTCTCTTCTGATAGTTTTTGCAAACACCTCAGCATAAGAATCGTCTCATAGATTTATAAGGTCCTTTCAAGTTAAATCAATCATTTCACACTTAAGAATTTGATTCGTCATTTAGCGCAGATCCCATCACACCTAGATCTATCACATTCTGATCTTCATTCACTACTTCTTCATCGTCTGACTGCCAATCAAGTACATCTTCAGGAGTAAACTCTTCTTCCTCAAGATCCTCCTGTTCTAAGACATCTTCGAAGTCGAACCTCATTTCTTATTCATCCGACCCTAACAATGCTCCGTCAGACCTTATCTTTTCCCTTGTCAGCGTCTGATGATCCAGACACCCCCTGAGGATCAGCAAGTTGAGTAGATTGTTGTTTTGAAAGATCTGTCAGCTCACTGTTGTCTTTTTGTGCATTTGGGTCAAGGTTCTTTGTTTTCTCTACAATTCTCCCCCTGAGATGGACGATCTTTCAACAATTTTTCCAGTATAGCCTTAAGATTTGCAAGCTGCTGCTACTGATCAGCCACTGTCTAATCCAACTGGGCAATATGATTGTAAGGTCGCCTGACTGCGGATCCTACCTTGACGCGACACCTGCCAACGAGTGCGGAATCTTCGTTAGCGGCTTGACGGATAGACCACTCACACCGAAACACGGAGACTGGCACAGTGATAGACGAACAACGGAACGTCCCAACACGATGATTCTCTCCAAATGAAACTCTCTGAATGCTAGCAAGTTCGAGATCACCCTTTGCACTAATCGCTCTGAAATTACGCAAAAGTCTTTTTATTAATCGAATTAACCCTTAATTATAATGATCAGTTCGAGTTTGTCTAGGACAAGTTCGAACTTGGCCCAAGGCCTTTTCGAACTTGTCCTCCAACAAATTTGAACCTTTGCCTTCAAACTTATGTTTGAACTTATTGTAATACATTACACCGAGTTCAAACATATATACAATTAATATCAAACATATATAAACAAACATATAACAAATACTTGTTAATGTATAATAATAGTCAAATTGACTTTTACAAAATATGTCTATACTTTGACTGCAATCGTCACACAGGATGCACTAACAGACTCCCCCTTGACGATAGCTTCTAACTATTAATATTTTGCTTAAGGGCTAGAACTATATAAGCTACTACCTGCATACAATCCTATATCAATACATACTCTAACTATCTTTTGGAATTTCAAGCTTCAGATCTCCAGCCTTCATGAAAAAAGATAGGCTGATCGTGTAGCTTACGCAGGTCATCCTTAGATAGGTTGATTAGGTGCAGCGGATCGTATACTCTCAAAATCACTTTGTCATCTATATCTTCCATTACAGCTTCTACTGTTTCGTTGTCTATATACCACCATTTCATGTTTCTAAGAACGTCCTGTGGCATAGATTTCAATGGTACTTTTTTCAAGCATCTGACAGGTTTGTAAACCATTTTAGCCCACGGCTTTCCAGTATGAGGATCTATCCTCGACTCTTCCTCAACTCTCTTTCCTGACCTTGGCTTGAGTCTTTCAAACCTTCCAGATCCACCCTCTCTTCTGATTATCTTTGCGATCACTTCAGCATAAGGGTCGTCACCAATGTTTATTAATTCCTTCAAAGCTAACTCCTTCACTTCAACCTTTGGCAGTGTGTAAACACTTTGAGCGTTCGCCTCAGGTATTAAAGTCCATCTCTTCTTTTTAGTATAAATAGCTGCAGTACTCTGTCAAAGAACCAGCTAAGTATTCCACCTGAGAGATTTTCGGAGTTTGGCACTCTCATCTTCTTCTTCATCTTTGGCCCTGCTTTCTTTTCTTCCTTACGGAACCAAAGGTTTAACAATTCAGCTCTGCTTGGCTCTTTATCAGCTTCCTCCATTTCTGAATCTTCCACAGAGGCCAATTTAATCTCATCTATATCAATTACATTTTGATCGTTATGCACATATTGTTCTGTGATGGGTTGTGAATGAATGATTACTTCATCAACATTGCCATCTTCCTCTTCCACGACCTCCTCATCAGATTTCCAATCAACTATATCTTCTGGAATAAATTCCCCTTCTTCCAATTCTTCAACATCATCCTCAAAATCAAACACTATTTCTTCTTCTTCTATATCCATCAGAGCATCTATCATCTCGCTCTCAATGGTTTTAGAAGTTGCACCTTCAGCCCTTTCTTCTACAGTAGACTGACTTGGCTCCCCCTGAATTGATGCTCGCTGAGCAGTCGGAAAATCTGCTAGCTCACTTTCTTTTCCAGCCTCGGGATCATTGCCGTCGTCATCATCTCTTCTTATCACTTGGGCTTCTTTACAACTATTCTCCCCCTGAGCTTGAAGATTTTTCAGTAACTGCTCCAGGAGGGACTTCATTGTTTTAATCTCAAAAGCTTGATCAGCAACAATTGTTTTCAATTCAGCGTTCTCCTGATCAAGTCTGGCATTATGAGTTTGAAGTTCTTTGACTGCTGTGGATAGCTGAAAGATTTGGACTGTTTGAAAATCCACCTTGCTCCTCAGCTTTGTAAATCGCTGATTCTCAGTGAATGTGGATGATGTAGATGGAATGGATGTAATTGGTGATGGAGTGATGGATGGTTGAACAGCTGGAATTATAGGCTCTGGAGCTGTGGTGGATGAAGCTCCCTGCATAAAACGATGCCTCTTCGCCCTATGCCTAGGAACGAGGGGAGTTGGATCTTCTGCTTCAAAATCAGAATCATCATCTGAGGCTCTAGCAGCTCTTGTATCTTCTTCTCTCATACTAACCACAATTCTTGAACCATATCTGCCAATGCAGATAGATGGATCAACACGCCCTACCTCTACTTCCTCTACTTCTACTTCTTCAACTTCTTCAGAAGCAGACTCAGACTCTGAGGTGGTCATTGCGTGACCTTCTACCTCAATCTCTCTTTCTGCAATTCCTGCCATCGGGACCTCAATGTCCATATTCTCATCATCTGATGGCTGATATTCATCCACATCTCTCATAAGATCATGGAGATCAACTGGAGGCTCCAAGATGTCATTAATCAGCTCGGCCGCAATATCTTGCTGGGCCTGCGTCCCATGAGCCCATATCTCTTCAAGGGTCTCTGTCCTGGGATAAACTTCTAGGGCCAAGCCTGAAGGGCCCGCAGTGTCTGACGATGGACCTGCTGCCGTTGATTCTTGAATTCTGCTGGAGGATGGCCTCGAAGCCTGAATTGGTCTTTCCTGAGCTCTCTGCCTCCTGCGAGGTTGCGGTTGAGGTCGTTGCTGTTGTTGTGGCTGTTGCTGCTGTGGCTGCGGCTAAGGACCTTCACCAGCCCAGTTATCCCCTTCTTGGGCTACAAAATCTGGATCAATCACTGCCCCTAAGAGAGGTGCATCAAGTGGCCTGACCTGCTCAGCCCTGCGAGCATTGTGCGACTGGCAGTCAGCAAAAATTTGTTTATCTATAATTGCCATACTTTGAAGATCCGGTAGCTGTGGCAGATTCGGCAAGAAATGACGGATGATCATCATCGCGAAGCGCGGATACATCCAAAATCTTTCACGCGCTGGAGCTGTGATCTGGTGCACAAACTCAGCAAAGAACATTTCTGAATAGCTGAAATGCTTATTATATATCAAAGCAATCGTGGCAGACTGCATCTTGGAGACAATGTAATCGAATCCAGCCTTTTTCGGCGCAAAGCACACCATAATAACATGTGCTAAATACCTCCACTGCCCGTTCAGTCCGCTCTTCATAAACGAAGCTTTGGTTATATCTAAGGCATATCCCATACGCAGGAAGGCCGCTTGCCTTATATTCATAGGGAAATCAATGGGCCCTGCCTCTTGATCTTCAGTACCGAGCTGCAGAACCTGACGCAGCATGTTAGCAGAGAAAACAATTGGCTGCCCACCGACTCTGGTTCGCAAAACTGTTCGGGTAACAGTGCAGTCCGCTTGTAAGTGCTCCCAAAATTGTCTTACATATGGTAAGACTATTTGCACATTATGAGATACGGCATAAGAAACCCTGGAATGTGCCAAAAATTCCACCATCTGTCTGAACGATTGAGCTTCGGGAAGCTCCCTATCTGGAGACATTACCATATTATGCTTTTGGAAGAACGCTCTATAACCCATAGCTGCACATAAAAACAGTAACCAAAATTAGAAGAATGAAACTTGTTTAATTTCGGATTTGTTTTATTTTGAACTTACATAAGACCAAAATCCATTCGAATTTATACAAGTTTTGAATTATTTTATAAAAACATTCGAATATAATAACAAATTCGAAGATATATATTCGAATTTGACTGAATTCGAATTTGTTGACAAATTTGAATTTTCTGACAAGTTCGAACATGATGAATATGTTCGAAGTCGGTCACTTTCGAATACAACTCAATGATTTTAACCCCATTTGACTTAGAAAATAGTATTAACTAGTCCTATTTGGTTCTAATCGAAGATTTATGTAAGTTATTTGAAGTTTCACCGGTTAAAACTTGTGATTTTGAATCAAAAAGCTTAAACCCTAAAAACTTCAAAAATGGTCGATTTTTGCTATAATTGAGTCCTAGACTACCTAAACTTTGTATAATACTGACGTTTATACCTAAGTTTGTTGGTAGATTCGAACACAAAAGAACAAAACTTCGAGAAATAGTAGAAGATTCGAAAACGACAAACTCGAAGACAAGTTCGAAATCGCAGTGGGCAAGTTCGAATGAATAGAATCGAAAGTAGGTGAAATAAATGAGTCACTGTTGTCCTTTATATACTAACAACCTTCGAACTTGCATTTAAACTCGAAGTTTCTGACAGATTCGAAGGTAATTCGAATTAATCTTAAATTTGAATAAAATTGAAAATTTTCAAAATCCTTGAACAAAATTCAACTTTTTCGTGTAACGGAACAAACTTTGCAAAATTATTCACACTAGGCGATAGATTTTCATGCAATGTTTGTTTATTCAACTAAAACTACATCCTTAGCAACTTTGACCTTTTTCCTACTTAGATTAAAATAAAATAAAAATTTTAAATAAAATTTAAACTTAAGCTACTCAAAAATACTTTTAAAATTTACATTCTATACTAACAAAATAATTTTGGCGAGAAAGTCAAAGAAAGCTTCAATCAGATAGCGGTGTCAAATACGCACTTTCAGCATTGCACTCTCACACTTAGGAATTTTTGATTCCTTGATTGTTTTTCGTGACACACATTTCTAGGCGATTGTTGGTATTATTTTCCCTTTAAACATGTTACACTTAGGAATATTCATTGGCCTTTTTATTTATCAAGAAACTACCTTACATGTCTCATAGTTAGACATACTTCTATGATCAAGGCATACACACAATGATTATAACTTTTCTGTATTGCAAATTTTTTTAAAAGGCAAACGTCGGACACAGTTCTGTATTTACATACAACAGAGTGTCTTAGTTTGTCTTAAAGTTTATTTTAAAGCTAGCAAGACAGCGGTGACAGGTCTGTACTGACGTACAACAAAGTGACTTATCTTGCTAACTCGAGTCAAACCAGAGGCAACAAGTCTGTACTTACGTACAAAAAAGTTACTTGTTTTGACTCTCATTTCACTATCATGATTTTTCTATTCTTTTCTTTTCTTTAAGATGGATCTGATGTGGCTATACATCCCCAAGAAAATTTGCATACCTCATTTAGAATCAATGTTTGTATGTCTCTAACATAAAAATTAAGACCCTTTGGTCATACATCTAAGTTAGTTACACATATGATTTTTTTTGAATATTTTATTAACTTTGAGATTCCCTATGTGTATTATGCCTACCAACACATCAAACTAGATAATGTACATCACTTATAGTTTAAGGTGCATCATGTGCGAAAGCTTAACACTTAGAGATTGTATCGACTGTGCTAATTTTCGTCACTTTGAACCTATGTATCTAAGACTTAACTCATTTTCTAATATTCTCTATTTTTGTGTTTTTTTTTTATGGTTTTCTCTCTTTTTTCTTTTGTTTTTCATAAATAAGAATAAGCTAATAAAATAACCTACTAACTTACTACAAAAAGAAAGAAATTCTACTTAGCTACTAAACTTACTATAAAAAGAAAGAAAACTTACTGCTATAAAAAGAAATAAATAATACTAAGGACAAGTTACTCTGGATTACGCATTCCATTTAGTTGAACTAACAACTCAAAACGTGACTTATCAAAAGCTTTAGTATATAAATCAACATTATTATCTTCTGTTGCCACTTTTACCAGCTTTATTAAATTCTTTTCAGCACAATCACGTATAAAATGGTGTCTTATGTCTATGTGCTTTGTTTTACTGTGTTTAACTGGATTATTGGTTATACCAATAGTAGACTGGTTATCTATCCTAATAGGAGTATGAGTATAAGTCAAACCGTAATCCCGCAATTGTTGTTGTATCCACAAAACCTGTGAACAGCAACTACCAGCAGCAACATATTCGGCCTCGCACGTTGACACGGCTACCGAAGTCTGTTTCTTGCATTTCCAGGAAACGAGCCTCCCTCCAAGGAACTGACAACCTCCAATTGTTGACTTTCGATTCAAGCTGCACCCTCCATAATCTGAATATGTGAAAGCTTCCAATTCCAGATCACCATCCGCGTGATACCAAAGTCCCAGCTTCGGTTTTGACTTGAGGTATCTCAGAATCCACTTCACAGCTTTCATATGCATCTCTTTTGGATTAGCTTGAAACGTAGCACAAATACACACAACAAACGTTATGTCAGGTCTAGAAGCAGTTAAATACATAAGTGATCCGATCATGGCCCGATATAACGTCGGATCCACATCAGTATCACTTTCTGTACCCGGTCCGAGATTGTGATTCACTTGAATCGGCGTGCTAAAGTGAGCAGCCAGCTTTGTCCCCTCCATCCCGAAGCGTTCTAGAATGTCGTAGACATACTTCGCCTAATGGATAAATATACCCTCCTTCCTCTGTTCGACTTGTAAACCCAGAAAGAAGTTCAGCTCTCCTATAGCACTCATCACAAACTTAGACTTCATCACCTTCTCAAACTCTTTGCACATCTGCTCGTCTGATGACCCGAAAATGATATCATCGACGTACACTTGTACCAAGATGAAATGTTCACCCTTCCTCTTCACAAACAGTATACTATCAATTCTCCCTCTTTCAAACCCGTTGTCTAAAAGATGAGTAGATAATGTCTCATACCACGCCCTTGGTGCTTGATGTAGTCCATACAGAGCCTTATCAAGTCGATACACTTTGTCTGGATACTTTGGATCTGTAAACCCGGGCGGTTGTTCAACGTACACCAGTTCCTTCACTTTGCCATAGAGGAATGCACTTTTTACATCCAACTGATAGACTTTTAATCCCTTGAAGGAAGCAAAATCTAGAAACAAACGGATTGCCTCAAGCCTTGCTACTGGTGCAAAAACCTCATTGTAATCGATTCCTTCCTCTTGGTTGAAACCCTTTACGACAAGTCTTGCCTTGTTGCGAGTAACGATTCCTCGATCATCTCTCTTGCACTTAAAAACTCACTTGGTTCCTATTGCAACTTCTCCTCGAGGTAATGGAACTAACTCCCACACTTCAAGTTTTCTGAATTGTGACAACTCTTCTTGCATCGCTTCAACACAAGAATTGTCTTTTAGTGCCATTTGCATATTCTTCGGCTCTACTTGCGAGATGAAACATGAATACAGGCAAGTGTGAAAGGCCTCGGAGTCATTAATAATCGACAACAACACTGTATTGTTATTCAAACTACTCCTAGTCCTCACACCAGCATTCAGAATTCCTATGATGCTCTCAACTGGATGATCCTTATTTATTCTGGATGTTTCTATCTCATCAACCCTAAGATTATCTCCTAATTTTGATCCTATTTCACCTAACGGGGGAACGAATTCAGACGCTACATTTTCTTCCTCATGATCATTGTCCTCAGAGTTAGAATTTGTTGTCTGATTTTCGTTTGTAGGCAACTCGGAATCATTCTCTGCTGGAGATCTATCTTCTGTTGTTGTAGTCTCAGAATTTGATGGAAAGGTTGTCCTCGAAAAACTTTGATTGTCGTCATTCAGATTTAATAACGATAAGTCCTGTTCGATTGTACCTGCATTTCCATCCAAAGGAATGTTAAATGATTCAAACAATTTGTCATAATCAAAAATCCATTCCGGACCTATTTGGGGTTCATGTGTATAACTTGAAAAAAAAATAATATATACAATCTCTACCGTACCATTTGATTTGTTAAAAACCCTTTTATTTGGTGAGTTAGGCACATAACCTAGGAAATAACCTTCGTCAGCCTTTTCACCAAACTTAGGTTGATGTTTTGTTTTCATTAAAGTACACGGTACCCCAAACGGTTCGAAGCTAGTTAAATTTGGTGTCCTTTTATTCAAAACTTCATAACAAGTTTTCTTCAATGATTTGACAGTAAGGACCCGATTTAAAACATGACAAGCGGTATTCACTGCCTCCCCGCCAAAACATGGTAGGAAGCTTTGATCCGAGAGCATGGTCCTTGCTGCCTCAATCAAAGTCCTGTTTTTCCGTTCTGCCACCCCATTTTGATGTGGCTCATAATAAATTGATGCACTATGCCTTTTGATAGGCAATATACACCAATTACTGTGTTTTTAAATTCCGTTATCACTCCTGATACGTTTTACCAGCGTCCCATAGGAGTTTTCTACTTGGTCTAAGAACCCGATTAGGTTGGCAGCTGTCTCGTCCTTCGTACCTAAAAAGAAAACCCATAAAAATCGTGAGTAATCATCAGTGATAACTAAACCATACCAACTACCACCTATACTCCTTTTGTTGATTGGTCCGAACAGGTCCATATGCAACAAATCGAAAGCGGCAGCTATAGAATTCTGAGTCTTGGACTTGTGTGCCTTCTTGTGTTGTTTTCCTTTCTTGCACGGTACACACTTATCTTCAAACTGAAAACTCTTCATTGGAACACCTTGCACTAGTCCATTCTTAGTGATGTAGTTCATTTTTCTTAGGTGCAAGTGTGCCATGCGTCTGTGCCATAAAACAGATTCGGTCTTTGAAGCCTTTGATAGTAGACATATTGGTCCCATCAAAGATTCTGGTTTATTCATGTCTAGCATGTACAAGTCATTCTTCCTTGGGGCCCTCATCAGTATCCACTCGTCAGGTACTTTAAATCCCAGTTTTAGCACTAACGCCTTAGTATCAGTGAAAAATAATGAGTTCTTCTTATCACAGATTCGAGATACACTAATGAGATTGTGATCAAGTTTATCAACGTGGTTAACTTGATCTAGTTTGATAGTCCCGTTAGTGACCACTCCAGTACCGGTGATATTTCCTCCTTTGTTACCAGCGAATGATACAAATCCCCTGTTCCCTCCCTTGAAGTCTGTGAGTGGACTTCGTTCCCCAGTCATGTGCCTAGAGCAACCACTGTCGACGAACCACTTATTGTTTAGACCTGTAGTTATCTCTCGCACATAAAATAAAAGAGTTTAGTTATCACGGGGAACCCAAGCCATGACTGACTTGGTAATACCATTCTCATCTACATATGTGAACTCCTTCAAATACCCATCTCTCCTTTCAGGTGACTTGGGTGTTTGATTGAGAGCTTGTTGTGATGCAGAGTGATTTAAATTCACTCTCGGCCTTTGTGTAGGCGTTTGCTGTGGAGCCCTTGAATAATTTCGATTATAAGGCATTTCCGAGTGATATCCCTGGGCTTTACCTGGTGTCTGATGTCTTACAGGAGTGTGTGACCTAACCGGAGTGTAAGCTCTTCTAGGTGTAGGACACCTATAATTTTGTTGTGGTCCTGACCTAGATTGATTAGGAACTCCATTTGGTGAATTAGTCCTAACCACTTCATGCGGTCTACCTGACACAGATGTTTGTTTCACAGCAATCTTTGGTGTGGCTTGTACAAGTTTCTCGGTGTTTTGATAACCACTTGTGCTAGCTACACTTGGAGAGGGTTTATGTTGTTCCGGTTTTCCAATTTTAGGTGTAGATTCTACCTTCCTATGTGGACAACTAGAAGCAACATGTCCCTTTTCATGACATATAAAACAAGACATTTTGTCAATCGACTTCTTATGCGTGCCCTTTGACTTAGGTGTCTCACTAGTGTAATGTTCTTTCGGCTCAACTATAGTGATTGTGTCCTCTTTCTGAATATTAAGTCAGCTTTGGCTTCTCCTACAACCTTATCACTAGAAGATGGCACAAATTTGACCTTCTTAATCTTGGCATTGTTACTAGTCACCTTAAAAGATTCAGGCATAGGTTCACGTGCTACCTCTGATTCACCTGGTTTATCAGTCTTATCCCGAGGCTGAGGTACATAGTTATCATTAAAAGGAGGAGACTCTCATTATACCCAAAACCTACTGGTTTCTTAGACTGATGCTGTGCATCTAAGATCTTCCCTAGGTTCAGTGCAGAGTTCCTAAACTTTTCTAGTTTACTATTCACCTCTGCTACCTTAACCTTAGCTTCAGCTAGCTCTACCTCTTTAATCTTAAGCTCTTTGGTCAACGCCTCAACATGTTCATACATTAGTTCTATTCTAACACACTGCTCACTCAGCTTGTCCTTTAGAACTATGACATCTTGTGCATCTGCCTTAAGCTTAATCCTAAGGTCTTCTTTTATATCTAAGAGGCTAGCATTGTCCGATTTTAAGGATTCATTTTGAGTAGTTAGATTAGTATGTGTTTCTAGTACTAAATTTAATCTATCATTAGTAATAGCACAGAAAGCACATAAATCGCGGAATGTAGAGGAGTTCAGAATTACCTTTGCGTGAGCTGATTCCACGTTTGCCATTTGTGCAGCAAACTCTAGAATTGTCTGACTTTCTGACTTCTCTACTAGCACAGGACTGGTATCATTCTGGTTTCTGTCATCTGCTTCTTCCTCTGCTCCGGCACTTCCAGTCTCTGTTATTTCAGCCATGAAGGCTCTAGCGTTAGACTCTGGATGTGTACTCCAGTCGTATGTTCCATCGAGCTGTCTGTCAGATGTGACATTGGTTAACAGACCAGCTATGTTTGCCTGATTACTCGAACTACCCGGCTGATATCTCCCTTGAGATTGATTATGGTATTGATTCTGGTAGTTCTCAACTTTAGGTCTTTGACATTCTCTAGCAAAATGTCCTAACCCTTGGCAGTTGTAGCACTTAACTTTGGATTTATCAAATCCAATCTTATTGTTGCTGACATTTAGATTTCTACCCGTTCTCTTGATGAATCTCTTGACTCGCTGAGTCACCATCGCCAGTTGCCATTGTATATCCTGTAAGGTCTACCACTACGAGATCTATCTAGACGCAGAACCGTCAACGAGTGCGGAATCCTCGTTAACGGGTAGACGGAAACAACTCTCACACACGAAACACGGAGACTATCAGAGGCTGAACAAACGACACACGAACGATCCTACGAACTGATTCTCTCCGAAACGGCACTAACACTGATGATTGACTCGAGATCTCCTTTTGCTTAATCACTCACGAATTCTGCAAAAAGTCTGATAGTATTTCGAGTCTATCCCTAATTATAGAGACTAATTCGAGTCTGTTATGGGCCAAACTAGAATCGGGCCCAAGGCCCATTCGAGTTTGCCCTCACTAACACTCTCGAATCTGCCTTCATTCGAATCTAGTCCCACATTCGAATCTGTCACAGATTCGAATGTCAACCCTTATATAATTCGAATCTAGTATTTCACATACTTAACTTAGTATTGAAACTTATGTTTTTACCTTATGATTGATTTTATCTTTGATCTTTATGTTTGAACTTCTTGTAATACGTTACATCAAGTTCAAACACACAAACAATAATAACTATCAACCATATATAAACATATATAACAAACACTTGCTAGAATCACAATGTAGGATCACTTAGACTGCTATCGTCACACAGGATGTACCAACAGACTCCCCCTTGACGATAGCTTCTAATAATTCACACATTTGATTAAGAACTTTGTTTATTATTTATTCAAACTACTTCAAGCATACAAGCCTTTTTCAACACATACTTTGACTACATTCTCATATTTCCTAGCTTCGCTATCCATATGAGCATCACTAGAAATCTTACAAGCATGCAAAATATGAAGATCATCTCTAGAAAGGTTTACCAGGTGAAGAGGATCGTAAACTCTAAGAATAACTTTTTCTTCAAAGTCCTCCATGACCGCTTCTCCAATCTCAGTCTCAGCATACCACCAATGCAGATTCTTTAAGACATTCTGTGGCATACGCTTGAGAGGCACCTTCCTAAAACATCTTACTGGTTTGTAATGGATCCTCATCCAAGGTCGCCCAGTTAGAGGATCAATATGTGAAGGATCTTCTACTCTTTTTCCAACCCTTGGATTCAGTCGCTCAAACTTCCTTGATCTTCCCTCTTTTCTTATGATTCTTGCAATTACGTCTGCGTAGGGATCATTGCCAATATTAATCAGATCTTTCCATGCTAACGCTGTGATCTCGATCTTTGGCAGTGGATTGAAAGCTTTCAGTGTTCGTCTCAGGTACTGGAGCCCGTCTTTCCTCTTAATTATGAATAGCCGCAGTTCTCGATCAAAGAACCAGCTTAATATGTGTGCAGACAATTTCCCAGTACCCGGCACCCTCATTTTCGTTTTAAGCTCTAACTCCTTCTTTTCAGCTCTGAACCACAATTTTCTCTTCTCTTCATTTGTTAGTTCTCTGGCTGGTTCCTCTACTGATGGCTCATCATTTAATGCAGCATTCACTACTTCTACGTTAACAATATCATTCCCATCTATCACGTATGTATCAGTGATAGGATTTTGCTGTACGATGATCTCATAAGCTTCATCATCGTCATCAGCACGTATCTCGTCATCTGATTTCCAGTCAACTATCTCCTCTGGTACAAACTCACCCTCTTCTAGCTCTTCATCTTCACAATCAAAACCTAAATCCATCGGATCATCATCAAGATCCATGAGAGCATCGATCATCTCACTAATCTCAAAATCTGTAGGCTTAGATGAACTTGCTTCTCCAACTTCTCCTCCTGCTAGACTAGGCTCCCCCTGAGATTGAGCAGTCTGAGCAGCAGAAAAATCTACTGGCTCATTCTGACTTTTAGGGCTGGGATCATTGCCTTGGTTGTCTTCATCATCATCATCTCTCGGCCTCTGTACATTCTGATCACGGCACGACGTCTCCCCCTGAGCCTGTAAAGTTTTAATTAACTGCTCTATTAGGGAGCGCATCGTCCTTATCTCAGCTGCCTGATCGCAGACGAACGTCTTCAACTCTACATTCTCTTCCTGAACTTGTTCCACAATCTTCTTCAAATCAACATTCTCTTTATCAAGATTTGCATTATGCGTCTGAATTTCACCGATTGCCTGGGTTAGGCTTAAGATTTGGACATTCTGGAAGTCAACACGAGCTTTAAGCTGCAGAAATCGTTGATTGTCGGCATATGATGATGAGGTTGATGGAATTGACTGAATCGGAGTTGGAAGGATTGGTGATGGAATATATGGTTCATGTTGAGGTGGTTTGAGGTTCTTGAGGTTGAGTGTTTTGAGTTTGCTGAATTTCTGGTTGATCTGTTGATGCAGAAGATGATCCTTGCATGAATCGATGACGCTTGGCCCGTTGCCTCGTCACTAAAGGAGCAATCTCTTCTTCTTCAAAATCTGATTCATCAGCCTCTCTTATTACTCGCCTCCTTGAAGCTTCTTCGTTAACTACCAACCTTGATCCATATGTTCCTATTTGAACATGAGGTTCAGTAGACACTGATTCTGGAGCTTCTATTTCAATTTCCTCCATTTCCTCTGATTCGGTTGCAGATGATGACTCATCAATACCAGTCTGCTCTGGCACATATTCGTCCACATCTCTCAACACATCTTCTTCTCCCTCAGGAGGCTCAAGTAATTCACCCACCAATGCTGCAGCGATATCTTCATTAGCATGAGGACCTGCCTCCCAAATTTCATTAAGAGTTTGGCACAACTGATCAGCTTCATTGGGGACATGTGAAGGCCCGGCTTCCTGTGCCTCTGGCTGCTGACTGGTAGAAGGCCTAGACGCCTGAGTTTGACTCGCAGAGGTTCTTTGTCTTCGCCTTTGTGCACGTGGTGGTTGTGGTTGTTGTTGTTGTTGTGGAGGCTGCCTGGCTCGAGCTTCAACTTCCCCTGCCCAGTTGGCAATTTCTGGGGCTTCAAAATTCCTATCCAAGATGGCTCCAAACAACGGACGCTCAACTGGAACAGCCAATCTTCCTCTGTGCGAGGAACAATCAACAAAGATCCTCTTATCCATTACAGCTACGCTTTGAATCTCATTCGATTGAGGCAGATTTGGCAAGAAATGCCTGATAAGCATCATGATGAATCGTGGATACAGCAGGAATTGTTGATTTTCTAGAGCGATGATCTGATGAACAAATTCAGAGAAAAACATTTCCGAGAAACTGTATGGTCGATTATACACTATCGCGATAATCCCAGACTGGATCTTCGAGACCATATAGTCAAAACCGGCTTTCTTTGGTGCAAAGCAGACCATAAAGACACGAGCCAGAAATCTCCATTGGCCGATTAGCCCGCTCTTCATATACGAAACCTTTGTCACGTCTAGACTATAACCCATTCTCTGAAAGGCCGCTTGCCTAATATTCAGAGGAAACTCGATTGGCCCAGATTCTTCTTCTTGAGAACCTAGCTGCAGAACTTGTCGCAGCATATCAGCAGAGAACACCAACGGTTGCCCAGCTATTCTTGTCCTTAGCACTGTCGGAGTGACAGAGCAGTCTACCTGAAGATGATCATAAAATTGACGAATATATGGTAGAACAATCTGAACATTATGGGACAAAGCAAAACCAATCCTAGATTCTACTAGGAAATCCAACATTTGTCTGAATCCCTGCGCCTCAGGGATATGATGGTCGGGGTGAAGGACCATATTGTGCTTCGGCACAAACACTCGAACAGCCATATCTGCACAATAAAGAAACTATTAGATTCATTAAAAAACAATAAACTTGTTTAAATTCAAATCTGTTTTATTTTGAACTTGTTTAAGTACAAAATCCAACACTATTAAATTTTTTACAAGTTTAATAAAATTTAAATTAAATAATGCAAATAAAAGACAGATTCGAATTTAACAGATTCGAATAAGTCCCCCTTTCGAGTTTGATGACAGATTCGAATAACATGGTCGTCTCGAGTTTGTCAGTAGACTCGAGAAAAACTCATGAACAGATTCGAACAGTCGTCGTCCTTCTCTTCAACAAAAATCATGATTTTAACCATTTTGAACTTAGGAAATCACATACATTAGTCCAACTAGGTTCTAATCACAGATATGTGCAATTAATTTGACTATTTATCGGTCCAAACTTGGTAATTTTGTAAAAACCCGATTTCGACCTTTAAACCTTAAAAAATCGATGATTTTGTCTAAAATGGTGTATAAAACTACATGAATCTTGTACAATCAAGTTGATTATACCTAGAACCAACAGTAGAATCGAACTCCTTAGCAACAATCTCGACAAATTTTCGTTTATGAGAGAAACGGTAGATTCGAGAAACAGATTCGAAATCGCCTAAGTAGATTCGAGAATATAGATTCGAAAACAGTAAGAGTTAATGACTTCACTGTTAACCTATATATACCACCTACCTTCGAATCTATGGTCAGACTCGAGTCTACTGACAGATTCCAAAATCCAGTTTCGAGTCTGTCCTAAACTCGAAAAACACCAACACTTAGAAAAATTTCAAAAATTTTGAAATAACTTCAACTTTTCAACCTTTTCAACGGTATTGTGTAACAAGATAAACTATACCAACTCTTTTACCCTAAGCACATGATTTTTCACGCAGTGTTTATTTTATCCAACTTTGAATGCACCCTCAGTAATTTTTGACCTTTTACCTAAGTAAAAATTAAAATAAAATAAAAACTAAAAATAAAAATAAAAGTAAACTAAAATAAAATAAACTAAGATAAAATAAAATAAAATAAAAATTTGACTTAAAAATTGAACTTAAACTTAAGCTATACCTATTAAAATTTACAACCTAAGCTTTAAACAAAATCTTTTTGATGAGTGTAGTCTAAGAAAGGTTCAATCAGATAGCGATGTCAGAGACTCACTTTCAGTACTTAAACTTTCACACTTAGGAATTTTTGATTCCTTTGATTGTTTGTCGTGAAATATCTATTTAGCCGATTGTTGGTATTTTACCCCTTTAAACATGCTACATTTCGGAATATCCCTTGGCATTTTTATTTATCATGAAATTATCTTACGTGACTCAGACATAGACATACTTTTATGATCAAGGCACACAGACAAAGATTCTAACTTGTTGGTATTTGCAAACTTTCTTTAAAAGACAAACATCGGACACAGGTCTGTATTTTTATACAACAAAGTGTCTTAGTTTGACTTAAGGTTTTTTTTTAAAGTTAGCAAGACAGCGGTGACAGGTCTGTACCGACGTACAACAAAGCGACGTATCTGCTAACCCGAATCTAAACAGAGGCAACAGGTCTGTACTTACGTACAACAAAGTTACATGTTTTCGACTCTCAATTTATATGATTTTTCTATTCTTTCCTTTTTAAGATGTATTTGATGTTGCCATACAACTCCAGAAAGTTTGCATACCTCATTTAGACTCAAAGTTTGTATGTCTTGTACATAAAAATTAAGACCGATTGGTCGTACATCTAAGTTAGTGACACGTTTGACTTTTTCTAGAATATTTTATTTGCCTTGAGACTCCCTATATGTATTATGCCTACCAACACATCAAACAAAACTAAACTATAACACTTAGAATTTAGTTGCATTATGTGTGAAAGCCTAAACACTTATAGTTTGTAACGACTGTGCTAATTTTCGTCACTTTGACCCTATGCTTCTAAGACTTAACTACTACTATTAAAGGAAATAAACTACTACTAAGGCCAAATTACTCTGGGTTGCGCATTCCATTTAGTTGAATTAAATATTCAAACCGTGACTTATCAAATGCTTTGGTAAATAAATCAGCATTATTATCTTCTGTTGCCACTTTTACCAATTTGATTAAGTTCTTTTCAGCACAATCACGAATAAAATGATGCCTAATGTCTATGTGCTTTGTTTTGTTGTGTTTAACTGGATTATTAGTTATAGCAATTGTAGATTGATTGTCTATCCTAATTGGAGTTTGAGTATAAGCCAAACCGTAATCCCGCAATTGTTGTTGTATCCACAGAACCTGTGAGCAGCAACATACTCGGCCTCGCACGTTGACACGGCTACCGATGTTCGTTTCTTGCATTGCCAGGATACCAATCTCCCTCCTAGGAACTGACAAACTCCAGTTGTTGATTTGCGCGTCAAGCTGCATCCTCCGTAGTCAGAATCCGTGAATGCCTCCAACTCTAGATCTCCCTCCGCGTGATACCAAAGTCCCAGCTTCGGTTTCGACTTGAGGTATCGTAGAATCCGCTTCACAGCTTTCATATGCATCTCCTTCGGATTCGCTTGAAACCTAGCACAAATACACACAGCAAACATAATGTCAGGTCTTGAAGCAGTTAAATACATAAGTGATCCAATCATGGCCCGATATAAATTCGGATCCACATCGGTATCACTTTCAGTACCCGGTCCGAGATTGTGATTCACTTGAATCGGCGTGCTGAAATGGGCAGTCAATTTTGTTCCTTCCATCCCAAAACGTTCCAATATGTCATAGACATACTTCGTCTGATGGATAAACATCCCTTCCTTCTTCTGGTCAACTTGTAACCCCAAAAAGAAATTTAACTCCCCCATAGCACTCATCTCGAATTTCGACTTCATCACCTTCTCGAAATCTTTGCACATCTGTTCGTCTGATGATCCAAAAATGATATCATCGAAGTACACTTGTACCAAGATAAAGTGTTCTCCCTTCCTCTTAACAAACAGAGTACTATCTATCCTACCCCTCTCAAACCCGTTCTCTAATAAATGGTTGGATAGAGTCTCATACCATGCCCTAGGTGCTTGATGCAATCCATATATAGCCTTATCTAAACGATATACTCTATCAGGATATTTTGGATCTGTAAATCCGGGCGGTTGTTCTACATACACCAACTCCTTCACTTTCCCATACAGGAAAGCACTCTTAACATCTAATTGATATACCTTAAAGCCCTTGAAGGAGGCAAAAGCTAAAAACAACCTAATGGCTTCCAGCCTTGCTACTGGTGCAAAAACCTCGTTGTAATCGATTCCCTCCTCTTGGTTGAAACCCTTTACAACTAGCCTAGCCTTGTTGCGCGTGACTATACCCCGATCTTCTCTTTTGCACTTAAAAACCCATTTGGTTCCTATGGCAATTTCCCCTCGAGGTAATGGAACTAACTCCCACACTTCTAGTTTCCTAAACTGCGAGAGTTCTTCCTGCATCGCTTCAACCAGGGGTTATCCTTAAGTGCCATTTGCATATTCTTAGGCTCTACTTGCGATATGAAACAAGAATACAGACATGTGTGATATGCCTCAGAGTCATTTATCATCGACAACAACACAATGTTGTTATTTAAACTACTCCTAGTCCTCACACCCTCGTTAGGATTTCCTATGATGCTTTCTATAGGATGGTTCTTGTTCACCTAATGGGGGAACAGGCTCAGTTTCTACATTTTCGTCCTCGTGGACATTTTCCTCAGAGTTGAAACTTGTTGCTTGAGTCTGATTCTCAGTGGTAGGTGCTTCTGAATCAGCAACTTCTGGAGATCCATCTAAAGTCGCAGTAGGCTCGGATGTGGATTCAAACGTAGTTCTCGGAAAGATATGGCCATCGTCATTCTGATGCAACGTCGCCATGTCCTTTTCGATTGTACCTGCATTATCATCCAAAGGAATGTTAAATGACTCAAATAATTTATCATAGTCAAATATCCATTCCGGACCAGTTTGGGGTTCATGTGTATAACTAGTGACTTCAATGTTATACACAATCTCCACTGTACCATTTGTTTTATTAAAAACCCGTTTGTTTGGTGAGTTCGGCACATAACCTAGGAAGTATCCTTCGTCAGCCTTTTCACCAAACTTCGGTTGATGTTTTGTACGTAAAAGAGTGCATGGTACCCCAAACGGTTCGAATCCAGTTAAATTAGGTGGCCGTTTATTCAAAATTTCATAACATGTTTTGTTCAAAGATTCAGTTAGGACTCTGTTTAAAATGTGACATGCGGTATTCACTGCCTCTCCCCAAAACATGGTAGGAAGCTTTGAATCCGACAACATAGTCCTAGCTGCCTCAATCAGTGTCCTATTTTTACGTTCGGCCACCCCATTTTGTTGAGGCTCATATGGTGCACTGAACTGATGCACTATGCCCTTTGATAGGCAATATACACCAAGTACAGTGTTTTTGAATTCAGTTCCATTATCACTACGTATTCTTTTAACCCTCGTTCCGTAGGAATTCTCCACTTGGTCTAAGAACCCGATGAGCTTGGAAGCCGTCTCGTCCTTTGTACCTAAAAAGAAAACCCAAGAAAATCGTGAGTAATCGTCAGTGATAACCAAACAGAACCAACTACCTCCTATACTCCTTTTGTTGATTGGCCCGAAGAGGTCCATGTGCAACAAATCGAATGTTGAGATTATGGAGTTCTGCATCGTGGACTTGTGTGTCTTCTTATGTTGTTTGCCCTTCTTGCACGGTAGACACTTGTCCTCAAACTGAAAGCTCTTCATAGGCACACCTTGCACCAGGACATTCTTCGTTATGTAGTTCATCTTCCTTAGGTGCAAGTGAGCCATGCGTCTGTGCCACAGTACCGATTCCGTCTCCGAAGCTTTGGATAATAGACAGATTGGCCCCATCGAAGTCTCCGGCTTGTTCATATCTAGCATGTACAAGTCATTCTTCCTTGGCGCCCGCATCAATACCCATTCTTCAGGAATCTTGAATCCCGGTTTTAGCACTAACGCCTTAGTGTCCGTGAAAAACACTGAGTTCTTCTTGTTACAGATTTGAGATACACTAATGAGATTGTGAACCAGTTTATCAACGTGATAAACTTGGTCCAAGCTGATCCTCCCATTAGTGACCACTCCGGTACCCGTGATGTTTCCTCCTTTGTTACCGGCGAATGATACAAACCCCCGATTCCCACCCTTGAAGTCTGTAAGAAGACTTCGTTCCCCTGTCATGTGCCTGGAGCATCCACTGTCGACGAACCACTTGTTGTTTGGACCTGTGGTAATCTCCTGCACATGAAAGAAAATAGGTTAGTTATCACGGGGAACCCAAGCCATGACTGACTTGGTTATACCATTATCGTCCACATACTTAAACTCTTTCAAATACCCATCTCGCCTTTCAGGTGACTTGGGTCGTTGAATAGGAGTTTGTTTTGGTGCCGAGTGATTTAAATTCACTCTTTGCCTTTGAGTAGACATTTGTTGTGGAGCTCTAGAATAATTCCTATTGTATTGCATTTCTGACTGTGATCCCTGAGCTCTTACCGGTGCGTAGTGTCTAACTGGAGTATGAGACCTAACTGGAGTGTGTGACCTGCTAGGTGTTGTACTCCTATAGACTTGTTGAGGTGCTGACCTAGATTGATTAACGACACGATTCGGTGAATTTGTCCTAACCATTTCCTTTGGTCCAACCTTTACCGGTGTTTGTTTCACAACTGGTTTTGGTGCGGCCTGCACAGTTTTCTCGGTACTCTGAGAACTACTAGTGCTCGCCACATTGGTTGAGGGCTTAATAGGTGTTGGGTTCACTGTCTTAGGTGTAACATCGGCTTTCCTAAGTGGACAGTGAGAAGCAACATGCCCCTTTTCATGACATCTGAAGCAAGACATCTTATCTATGGACTTCTTATGTGTTCCCTTAGACTTAGGTGTCTCACTCGTGTCTTGGTCCTTTTGTACATCTATGGCGACTGGCTCATCGTCCTGATCAGCCCAATCAATTTTATGTTTTCCTGCAGGTGTTTCACTGGAGGAAGTCACAAATTTGACTTTCTTAACCTTGACGGTTGTGTCAGCCACCTTAGGTGTATTTTCTACTATAGTCTCAGATAAAGGTTCAGGTGTGTCCTCTAAGTCTACTGAGTTATCAGTTTTCTCCTGAGGCTGAGGCACATAGTTTGCATTAAAAGGTGGAGGAATTTCATGAAATCCTAGACCTATGGGCTTTTTAGACTGTCTTTCATCTAAAACTTTCCCTAGGTTTAGGCTTGAATTCCTAAACTTCTCTAGCTTACTGTTTGCCTCTGCTACCTTTACCTTTGTTTCGGCTAGCTCAATGTCTTTGTCTTTAAGGTTTTTGGTCAAGGCCTCTACATGCTCATACATAAGCTCTATTCTAACACACTGCTCACTCAGTTTGTCTTTCAGAACTATTACGTCTTGAGCATCAGCCTTAAGTTTTTCTTTAAGATCTTGCTTAATATCGTTCAGGCTAGCGTTTTCAATTTTTAAATTTTCATTTTGAGCAGTTATGGATTTATGTGATTCTAAGACTAGATTTAACCTATCGTTAGAATTAACACACAACGCACATAATTCACGAAAAAGAGAGTAAGTCAGACAAACCTTTGAGTTATCAGATTCCACGTTGGCCATCTGAGCAGCAAACTCCAGAACTGTCTGATAATTCGTCTTTTCCACCCACATCGGACTGTTTTCCCTTGTGGTCTGCTCTTCTCCTTCGCACCCAGTCTCTGTGACTTCAGCCATAAAAGCCCGAGCATTTGACTCTCGATGTGAGCTCCAGTCATAAGTACCATCTAGCTGTCTGTCTGAAGTGACATTGGATAGTAGACCAGCTAGATTGGCTTGACCAGATGATGAACTTGGAAGGTATCGGTGTTGAGACTGATTCTGAAACTGTCCCTGATGCTGACTCTGCCCTTGGTACGTTTCAACCTTCGGTCTCTGGCATTCTCTGGGGAAGTGTCCCAGACCTTGACAATTGTAGCACTTTACTTTGGACTTATCAAATCCAATCCCCTTGTTGTTCATTGTCAGATTCCTCCCAGTTCTTTTGATGAATCTCTTAACCCTTTGGGTTACCATGGCCAGTTGCCATTTAAGATCCATTTCCTCAAGATCATCAGGGTCGACCTGATCGTAGTCCTCATCCCAGAGAGCAGGATCGTTAATCTTCCCTTGAACACAATTCCCATACGCGGCCACAAAAGAAGCAAGCAAATTCAAATGTTCTTCCGCTGATTTTGCGCTCATGGGCATCTTCGAATAGCTCTGAAATGTCGATGCCTGTTGTACTTGAGGTTGCGGTTCTTCCGATCTTCCTAATCCTAAGCACGTGCGATTCAGTGTGTCATCAGACTCTGCTGGTGATGACGTTTCTCCGGTGAAAAACGCTGTAGCAGTCTTCAGATCGGCGGTCGCTGAAGGTTTTGTTGACTTTCCAAAATACATTGCTGGATTCTGGACTTGTTCGTAATCAGTTTCAGCCTTCAGTAGCTCGAAGTGATATGCCCGCAACGTTCCCACAATATCATCCAGAGATTGAGTATAATACTTGTCTTCATTCAGCTTGATCATTGCCACATACATAGCCCATTTGGCTGGTAAGGCATCAAGAAGCTTGTTGTTCTTGTCGGTGTCAGTATACTCAATCCCGTGACTTTCAAGTTCCGTCAATAGATGACAGAACCGGGTGATGATATCATCCAGCTGTTCATCCTTTAACGCCTTGAAAATCGCAAACTGTTGTTTCAACAGCTCTGTACGCTTTCTACGAACCCTAGGATTACCCTCACACCTCTTCTCTAGAGACTCCCAAAGTTCCTTCGACGTCTTTTGAGTCCTAAATGTGTGCAGTATATCCTGAGGCAAAGCCATTCGGATTATCGAGAAAGATTTGTTCTCGGCTTCATACAATTTCTTATCATCCTCCTTCATCATTTGATATGATAAGACTTTCTGACGGCCTTCAACTTCAGAAACTGGTGGAATATATCCTTCGTCGATACAAACCCACATGCGCATGTCATTAAAACGCACGAAATCGGTAAACCGATCTTTCCACCAGTAATAATCCTCGATTTTCATCAGCTTAGGCGGGGCGTTTGCCTTCCCGACCTCGTGGTCCATTTCCAGGAATTTTTGAAGATTTGACATCTTTTCGAAAGTAATTGAATTGAACTTAATTAATTTAATTCGAAACTAATTTGAATTAATTCGTTCGAATCTAGGTAGATTCGAATATAATCAGATTCCAACTTATTTGGGATTAAATTCGATTAAGTGTTATAATTCAATTAAACTCGAAATTATGTCAGATTCGAAAGTCCTTAGATTCGAAGGTCAGGCAAACTCGAAGACACAGCAGATTCGAACCCTATTCGATACTAGACCAAACTCGAATTAAACTCGAATGAGTAGACTCGAGACCCTATTCGAATGAAGCACAAACTCGAAATAGATTCGAAACCCTCTGTATCAGACTCGAAAGGAGCAGATTTGGTTAGACTCGAAAATAAGTGTAACCCTAATTACCCCTAATAGATTCGAGCGCCGCAAACTCGAAAAACGGCTAACACTTTGATTTTTTAACGTTTTGCAGATTAAATCAATATTTTTGCAATGAAAAATATTGATTTCGATCAAAAACGTGAAAAACCACAAAGTATTTCCCGGATTACTATTTGCTAAGCTCGACGAACACGAAAAAATACGATTTTGAGAGAAAAACCGTCTACAAGCGTCAAGAAACCTAGAATGTATCTAGATGAACACGAAGAACACCAAGAACACTCCGTAGGCTCTGATACCACTTGTAAGGTCTACCACTACGAGATCTATCTAGACGCGGAACCGTCAACGAGTGCGGAATCCTCGTTAACGGGTAGACGGAAACAACTCTCACACACGAAACACGGAGACTATCAGAGGTTGAACGAACGACACACGAACGATCCTACGAACTGATTCTCTCTGAAACGGCACTAACACTGATGATAGACTCGAGATCGCCTTTTGCTTAATCACTCACGAATTCTGCAAAAAGTCAGATAATATTTCGAGTCTATCCCTAATTATAGAGACTAATTCGAGTCTGTTATGGGCCAAACTCGAATCTGGCCCAAGGCCCATTCGAGTTTGCCCTCACTAACACTCTCGAATCTGCCTTCATTCGAATCTAGTCCCACATTCGAATCTATCACAGATTCGAATGTCAACCCTTATATAATTCGAATCTAGTATTTCACATACTTAACTTAGTATTGAAACTTATGTTTTTACCTTATGATTGATTTTATCTTTGATCTTTATGTTTGAACTTCTTGTAATACGTTACATCAAGTTCAAACACACAAGCAATAATAACTATCAACCATATATAAACATATATAACAAACACTTGCTAGAATCACAATGTAGGATCACTTAGACTGCTATCGTCACACAGGATGTACCAACATATCCATATCCACTAAATCATCAGGATCTACCTGATCATAGTCTTCATCCCATAGAGCAGGTTTGTTGATTTTCCATTGAACGCAATTGCGGTTGGCGGCCACAAATGAAGCCAAAAGATTTAAATGATCTTCTGTTGATTTTGCGCTCATCGGCATCCTTGAGTATCCTTGAGACGTAGATGCAGACTGAGTTGGCTTTTATTCCGGTCTAGAGTACCCTAAGAAAGCTCGGCTCCCTGAGTCATCTACTTCAACTGGAGTCGTTGTTTCACCCGTAAAGAATGTTGTAGCCGTCTTTAATTCACTTGCCACTGAAGGTTTGGACTTCCCAAAATACATATCCGAATCCTATACTTGGTCATACTCCCGTTCCTTCTTCAACAATTCAAAGTTATAGGCCCTCAGCGTTCCTATGACTTTTTCTAGAGTTAGAGTTTCAAACTTCTCTTCATCATGCTTTTTCAGCACCACATACATCTCCCATTTGGCTGGTAAAGCATCTAGAATTTTCTCAATCTTCTCTAACTCACGATACTCGAAATCGTGGTTGTCTAACTCAGTCAACAAATGATAGAACCTAGTAATGGTCTCATCTAGCTTTTCGTTTTTCAAAGCTTTGAAAATAGCGAACTGCTGCTTGAGCATTTCCATTCTACCTTTCCTAACCCTCAGATTACCTTCACCCTTTTCTCCAGTGCATCCCACAACTCTTTTGCTGTTCGTTGATTTCGAAATGTGTGCAGGATCTCCTGAGGTAAAGTCATTCGTATAATCGAGAATGCTCGGTTCTCGGCCTCATATAACTTCTTGTCATCATCCTTCATCATTTGATATGATAAGACTCGTTGACGTCCCTCAACTTCTGTTGTAGGTGGAATGTATCCCTCGTCGATACAAATCCACATTCTCATATTGTGAAGACCACCCCTTACGGGGCAGTGCTCACCAGTCTAGGTCCCACATCATGCAATACGATATCAACCATAACTAAGATAGAGTAATTATAATGCGGAAAATTAAATTACAGTACAAACTATTAAGATTTAAGTTTAATACAGTTACGGTTTGCAAATTAAACTTATAAAGGGCACAAGTCTAATCTAATTCATGTCATCATATTATCAAAATAAATCTACCCAAATCACCACAATATCATCTCCCAATTAGTACCAAAAATGAGATCGTTGAGTAGAGGTCTATGATACTTCTGTCTTGATCGCGTAAGACCTAAGAACTAGGTCCGGCAGGTGACTTTCCTTTACTTTTTCCTGTAAAATATTAAAGCAACATCTGTAAGCAAAGCTTAGTGAGTTTATAGATTTTCAATATTAACATGCGTGTCAAGCGGAGTTATAAATCTAAGCGTGATAAGTCTTGGCTGCCGCTACAGCCGTCATCATGATTGAGATATAGTATCTAGATCGGATGATGTTCAAACCACACTCACGCTTATATCGTGGGGATCAGCCACATACTGGGCTAGCTACCAGTAGGTCAACATGGCCGAACATCGGAGGTCATTACCAAGTTCGTGAGAACTGGTGGAATAGCCGGGTCTAGAACAATAGACCATAAGGGCTAGTCAAGCTGAATAAATCTTATCAAATCTGATCAATGTAGTAAGCATAAGTCTTAGGAGTCATGATAGCAACGAATCATAAAGCAAAGTCTGAAGCGCTAATAAATGCAATATGAAATGATAAGCAAATAGCTATCATGATTCACTGGGCAACACCCATCCATGGTGTGCACAGGTCTCAATCCAGCTGATAAATGAATGTCAAATAATGTAACAGCATCAATATATCTCAAACGGATCTTTGCATGTTCAATTTGAATATCTATAACTCACAGTGTTGGGTCTTGGTCAAACAGATATATGAATCTGCCACCTGAGTTATCTCAGGATTTTGTCAATCTTTTCTCTGTCAAATCAAGTCTCTGACCCGCTTTAAATCTTTTAAAATCTTTGTCTAAATGTTCAGAATTTCACTGAACCTGTCCAGAATTATCATATCATATCATATCAATATCATATCATTATTATCATTTCTTTAGTCGTTAAGATCTTTATTTTATCTGATTCTGATAACATGTTAGTTCATATATCATCTTAGCTTTGGAACGAAATCAGATTTTTGAATTAAAGGCATCAGATTCGAATTCCAATAAGCAGATTCGAATACCCATTCGAATCTATTGGTCTTAGATTCGAACCACACCATTCGAATCTATTAGATTCGAAATATGTACCCCATTCGAATCTATTGGCTTACACCATTCAAATCTGATCATCTAAACTTGAATCATGTGGGTGTGTGTGTCTCGAATCTAATCACTTAGACTCGAAGATGCAAGGGTTCGATTCTATGCAGGGTTTCGAATCTAGGCATTTTCGAATCTAATGGTTAGATTCGAGTATATTTCAAATCTTGTTTCATTTCGAGTCTGTTCTATGTATTTTCGAATCTGATCATAATGTTCTCGAATCTGATCATATTTGCAACTCTAAAACATGAATTTCTAAGGCATAAATCACAAATATGATCAATATTAAGCCTATACTCGATTATATTATACTTATTCTAGTTAAACTTCATAGAAATAACTTTAGATTTCATAAAATTAATAGATTCGAAAAATACCAAATATATATATAAAACGTAAAACTATAAAATCTTACCTCAATTCGTATGAACTCAAGCAGAAATTAGTATATTCGTGTAGTATTCGCCGAGATCTTCCTAACGGTATATTTATCTTGATGATCGGACGGTCGGTTTAGGAGAATTTCTAGAGAGAAGTTAGAGAGAGAAAGCTAGAGAGAGAGTTTTAGAGAGAGAGAGTTAGAGAGAGAGAGCAAATCTGAGTTTTTGAATCAAATTTTCGTTTATATACGTCGTCTAGTTATATTTGCTAGCTAACTCACTTTCATTGTTGCATATTATATCTCTTTTATTTAATTCCTTTAATAGTTTATTAATTCATAAATATAAATATTTATATAATTTAATAAATATTTCATCACTTAATTAAATTATAATTCAAATAATGTAACTTTATTACATTATCGGTTCAAAATATTACTGAATTTACGACTAGATCAAAATTAGGTTGTTACAGAATGGGCTCCACCACGCACAAACTTCGTCCCCGAAGTTAGCTAGATTCGAACAGACCGGGATATGTAGCTTTCATAACATCTCTCAATTCCCAAGACTGATGCGAACCTTTGTGGTGTTTCCACTGGACAAGCACCATCTGTATCTCTTTATTCCTAAGCTTCTTAGTCTTTGTGTCCAGAATACGTTCTGGCTCTTCAATTACTCGAAGCTTTTCATCAATCTGCAAGTTAACGTGTGGTATCTGCACTTCTCTTTCATCAGCTAAACTCTTTCTTAGATGACTAACATGAAATACAGGATGTATTCCAGCTAAGTCAGTCGGTAGTTCAAGACGATAAGATTGATTTCCAATCTTTTCCACAATCTTGAACGGACCGATAAACCTCGGAGCTAGCTTGTTTCTTTTAATAAATCGCACCACATTCTTCATTGGGGATACTTTCAGCATCACCCAGTCGTTAACTGCAAAACTGATTGATCTATGCCGATTATCATAATACGACTTCTGCCTGCTCTGAGCTTCAAGAATATTTCTTCTAACAAGTTGAATCTTTTCATGAGTCAACTGTAGAAGGGCAGGACCTGCTATTGGTGATTCGCCTGTTTCGCGCCAACAGGTAGGAGTTCTGCACTTTCTTCCATACAACGCCTCAAAAGGAGCCATCTTGATTGTAGAATGATAACTGTTATTATAGGAAAATTCGACCAACGGCAAGTGGTCATCCCAGTTACCACCTAGATCAAGAACGCAGGCACGAAGCATATCTTCAAGAGTTAAGATAGTACGCTCACTCTGGCCATCTGCATTTGGATGATAAGCAGTACTCATAGAAATCCGAGTACCCATCCCTTCTTGTAATGCTTGCCAGAATCTGGATGTGAAGCGACTATCACGATCAGAAACGATAGACTTCGGCACGCCGTGACGAGAAATAATTTCAGAGATATACAGCTGCGCCAATCTATCGAGAGAATATGTTTCTTTCATCGGAATGAAATGTGCTGATTTCGTTAATCGATCAACGACTACCCAGATGGAGTCGTGCTGTCTTTTGGTCTTTGGCAGCTTCGTAATGAAGTCCATTGTTATATGCTCCCACTTCCATTCAGGAACTGGCAGTGGTTGCATATCCCCGAAGGGCTTCTGATGTTCTGCCTTAACCATCTGACATACTCTGCAGCTTTCAACACATTTTCCGATATCTTTCTTCATTCCTGGCCACCAGTAGTCAGCTTTCAGATCAAAGTACATCTTTGAGCTGCCAGGATGAATAGATAACTTGGACTGATGAGCTTCGGACAGAAGAGTGCTACGAATAGAACCATATTTAGGAACCCAGATTCGGTTTCCCTGGAGACAGTAAAGTCCCAAATGGTTCAGAGATAGTAATTGTAGTTGCCCTTTAAGATTTCAGAATCAATATTCTCTTCTTTCATTGCTTCTGTTTGAGCAACTCGAATATCTTCAATAAGATCAGAAGAAAATATAACTGGAGTTAGGGCATAGCAGCACTTTTCAGGATACACTTTTCTACTCAACGCATCCGCGACAACATTTGCTTTGCCGGGATGATACAAGATCTCGCAATCATAATCCTTGATAAGTTCCAAGGATCGACGCTGTTTCATGTTCAGATCTTTTTGAGTGAAAAGATACTTGAGACTTTTATGATCGGTGTAGAGCTGACACCGAGTCCCATAAAGATAATGCCGCCAGATTTTCAGAGCAAAGGTAACAGCAGCCAACTCAAGATCATGAGTTGGTGCATTCTTCTCATAATCTTTTAATTGCCTTGAAGCATAGGCAATTACTTTTCCCCTTTGCATCAGAACACATCCTAAACCAGTACCAGAGGCATCACTATAAACAACGAAATCATCATTACCTTCTGGCAAGGCTAGGATTGGCGCTTGAATCAACTTTTGCTTCAGAATTTCAAATGCCTCTTGCTGTTTATCAGTCCAAACGAAAGGAGTATTCTTTCGTGTTAGCGTTGTAAGTGGCACAGCAATCTTTGAGAAGTCCTTTATGAATCGCCGATAATAACCGGCCAATCCAAGGAAACTTCTTATTTCTGAGGCATTGCGAGGTGTTTGCCACTTCTGAACAACCTCGACTTTTGAAGGATCAACGGAAATCCCTTTGCCAGAAACAACATGGCCAAGGAACTGGATCTATAAAAATCAAGATGGAAATTTAAATTCTGAGGTGAATCATAGAATAGTTAAGGAAACAGCTCAAGACTTATATAATAGAGATTATACCTGTCTGAGCCAGAATTCGCACTTAGAAAACTTTGCATAGAGTCTTTCTCTTCTTAATAACTCTAGCAATTGCCGCAGATGAATAGAATGATCAGCCTCCGTTTTGGAGTAAATCAGAATATCGTCTATGAATACGATAACTGATTTATCCAACATGGGTCTGCACACGCGATTCATGAGATCCATGAATGCCGCTGGTGCATTTGTCAAGCCGAACGGCATCACGAGAAATTCGTAATGACCGTATCTTGTACGGAAGGCTGTCTTTGGAACATCTTCTTCTCTGACTTTTAACTGATGATACCCAGAACGGAGATCTATTTTCGAAAAGTAACTGGCTCCTTGTAACTGATCAAACAGATCATCGATTCTGGGCAGAGGATACTTATTCTTTATTGTAACCTTGTTCAACTCGCGGTAGTCGATGCACATACGGAAAGTTCCGTCTTTCTTTTTAACAAACAGAACTGGTGCACCCCACGGCGAAGAACTCGGTCGGATAAACCCCTTCTCCAACAGCTCTTGCAGTTGCTTTGACATTTCCTGCATTTCTGCAGGTGCAAGTCTGTATGGAGCCTTCGCAATAGGAGCCGCACCAGGAACCAAGTCAATACTAAACTCGACTTGACGTTCCGGTGGCACTCCAGAAATGTCGTCAGGAAAGACGTCCGGGAACTCGCAGACTATCGGGATATCAGACAGAGATTTCTTTTCAGGGTTGGTTTCGGATAAAGCATAGCACAAATAAGATTCGCGACCTTTAGATAGATACTTATGTGCTTTTTCAATGGAAATGAAGCAGTGATCACCTTTTCGCTTTTCGCCTTTAATCTCTAACACTCGGCCGTCTGTAGTCTTGATTCGGATGATTCGGCGGTTGCAGACAATAGTAGCTTCATTTTTCGTTAGCCAATCCATGCCGATAATAACGTCGAACTCTTTTAATGGAATCGGGATGAGATCGAGATTAAATACAATGTTATCGACGAGTAGAGTGCAGTTTCGATAAACGGAATCAGCCATAACAAAGTTGTTACTGGCTGTCTCAATGTCTAGAATCACAGGAAATTTTGATGGAGCTTTATGTAGTCTTGATGCAAAAGAAGTCGATATAAAAGAACGACTTGCGCCAGAATCAAATAGTATACGTGCCGGAATCGAATTAAGTAAAAACATACCCGTAACTACAT